>APFE030590638.1:194917-213493 GCA_000404065.3 Pinus taeda
ACTCACATCTCGTACCCAGTGTCATATGATAAAAGCAGCATTTGATAACGAAGTAGAAGAAGAACCTCTGAAAGATGTGCATGACCATACAATCCCTGTCACTTCAGTTGCACATAGTAAAACAGTAGAAATCGAACCTGGGAAGACCTTAAACATTAATGCCAACCTTACACCAGAACAAGAAACAAAACTCATCCATATTTTAACAAAATATAAAGATGCATTTGCATGAGATTACCCTGATATGAAAGGAATTGATCCTCAATTGTGTACACACCACATCTACATAGAAAATGATGCAAAACCTGTTAGACAACCTCAGAGAAGACTAAACCCTCATCTAAAAGAAGTAGTAAAAGCTGAGCTCCAAAAACTTTTAGATGTTAACTTCATCTACCCTATGTCTGATAGTAAATGGGTCTCCCCGCTTGTGGTGGTACCAAAAAAGAATGGGAAGTGGAGAATCTGCGTAGACTATAGAGAACTAAATAAGGCAATGCAGAAAGATCACTTTCCTCTCACATTCATCGATCAAGTATTGGACACTTTGGCAGGCAAGAAATTCTTTTCTTTTCTTAACGGCTTCAGTGGGTATAACCAAATACAGATTGCCCCTGAAGATCAGGATAAAACTACTTTTACTTGTCCTTGGGGAACGTTTGCCTACCAAGTTTTACCTTTTGGTTTATGTAATGCCCCTGCCACATTCCAAAGGGTTATTCTTAGCATATTTGCAGATCTAATAAACAAAGAATTGGAAGTATATATGGATGATTTCACTCCATACGGGGAGGAGTTTGATCCAGCATTGGAAACACTAGAAAAAGTCCTACAACGCTGTATAGATACTAGGCTTTGTCTAAGCCATGAAAAGTGCTACATGATGATGACAGAAGGACTTATTCTAGGAAACTATATTTCAGCAGTCGACATTCAGGTAGACCCAGCCAAAATCCAAATACTTTTGCTTATTCCTACTCCTACTACTCAAACAGAGGTACGTAGCTTCCTTGGATTCTCTGGTTATTACAGAAGATTTATATAACATTATTCATGTATTGCTGTACCATTGTATGCACTAACTGGTAATATTGATTTCCTTTGGACAGAGAAATGTGAACGTGCTTTCAATGACCTGAAAAAGCTTGTATCTACAGCCCCAGTCCTTCGAGGACCAAATTAGGATTTGCCATTCCAGATATCATCTGATGCCTCAGATACAGCCATTGGAGCGGTCCTTGGCTAGAAGGAGAATAGAAAACCATACGCCATTTATTACATTAGCAAAAATCTATCCCCTGCTGAATTAAATTATACTGTAACTGAAAAGGAATTTCTAGCTGTTATACATGCTATCAATAAATTCAGACATTACATCACTGGATATCCTGTTATCTTGTACACAGATCATTCTGCTATAAAGTATTTAGCAAATAAACCTGTCACAAATGGCAGAATAACCAGATCGCTGATTTTATTGTAGGAGTTTGACATTAAAATCAAGGATCGACCTGGCAAAGAAAACCCGGTAGCTGATTTCCTCTCAAGAATGCCAAAACCAGTCGATGCAGCAGCAGTTGAAGATCAGTTTCCGGATGAGCATCTCTTTTTTGTTGCTGTTCAAACACCCTGGTATGCTAATGTCACCAATTACCTAGGAGTAGGTAAGTTACCAAAACATCTAACCCCTAATGAGCGAAAACAGATTGTCCAGCGAAGTACCGGATTTTCCTGGATTGGAGGTTATTTGTTTCACACAGGGGCAGACATGCAAATCAGGAGGTGCGTTCGACAAGATGAAATCTTTGATATATTGAAAGCATGCCATGACCAACCATGTGGTGGACATTTTGCTGATCGCAGGACTGCACATAAAGTGTTACATACAGGGTATTATTGGCCCACAATTTTTAAAGATGCAAAGAAATTTGTCCAAGCATGTGATAGTTTCCAGAGGGCGGGATGCCCTAGTCACTCAGATGAGATGCCCTTGAAACCACAGTTAGTCATTGAACCATTTGAGTGATGGGCCTTTTTGATTTCGTGGGGCCAATCAACCCACCATCAAACTAGAAAACATACATTCTAGTGGCAACAGAATATGTCACCAAGTGGGTTGAAGCAAAAGCCTTGCCCAGAGCTACAGAAGAATCTGTTATACAGTTCCTGCTCGATCTATTTGTGCGCTATAGCCTCCCTAGAGAGATAATCACAGATGGAGGGCCACATTTTGCTGGAAACAGAATAGCGGCAACACTCAACAATTATCATGTTCAGCATAAAATGACCACCCCATATCACCCACAGGCAAATGGGCAAGTAGAAAGCAACAATAAGGTAATAGAAACAATTCTAACTAAAACAGTTGCATCACATAGACGTGATTGGGCTGCCAGACTACCAGAAGCACTGTGGGCTTATAGAACAACATGGAGAAGCACGACCGGCCACTCACCTTACCAGCTTATGTTTGGAAAACAACCTATCTTTCCTATAGAATTTGAAATCCAGACATTACGAACAACACAAGAAGTGGGGTTAGACTTAACCGAGGCACAAACTAATTGATTGCAACAGATTAATGAGTTGGATGAAATTAGACTCTCTGCACTTCAACATACTGCCCTGATACAACAGCAAAGAGCTAAGTGGCATGATGCTCTCATCAAAAACAGAGTCTTCCATGAAGGAGACTGGGCTCTTTTATATGACTCTAGATTTCAGGACTTCCCTGGGAAACTCTAGACTCGTTGGTTGGGACCATATGAAATTCAGAAAGTACATGACAATGGTACCCTCACACTGATTACCATTGATGGTTCTGGGTATACCTTTAAGGCAAATGGCCATCGAGTCCGTCTCTATCGCAAACCACTTACTCGAGAGTCCTTCTGCCAGCAATTACGCCAAGATTCAGATATGGAGATCTTACGGGAGGAAGACAAGTCTCCTCCACCAGTAACTCACTAAGAAGTTTACTTTTCTTTACAATTTGTATATAATTGTTAGAATTATTTTTGTACATATCTTTTTTACAACATGTTTTGATTTTTGCCGTTCCTTTTCCAAAAGGAACAACACTTGTGATTTTTGCTGTTCCTTTTCCAAAAATGAACAACACTTGTGATTTTTGCTGTTCCTTTTCCAAAAGGAACAACACTTGTGATTTTTGCTGTTCCTATTCCAAAAGGAACAACACTTTTGATTTTTGTTGTTCCTTTTCCAAAAGGAACAACACTTCTGATTTTTGTTGTTCCTTTTCTAAAAGGAACATCACTTGAGTATTTTTGCTGTTCCTTTCTCAAAAAGAACAACATTTGTGTGTTTTTGCTGTCTCCGCAAGAAACAACACTGTTTGATTTCTGCCGGTCTTTTTCCAAAGGAACGACACTTGTTTGATTTTACCGAACGACACCAGTGATTCCCACTGCTCCTTTTTCCAAACGAGCAACCATTGTTGTGCCCTTCCTTGAAAGAGCACTACTCATAAGATTTGAAACAGCTTGTTCCTTCTCAAGGATGCGGAATGCTGATGATCTTTCAAGTCTCTTTGAATACAACTATCTACTTATGTGATGGAAACAAAAGCACAGTATACAGAAATCGGTAAATCACAAACCACTATCCTTATAAGTAACTGCCCTGAATTGACGAAAGGACATAAGGAAAAGATATGCTTATTTATCAACTTTTGTTGCCATTGTTTCACTAACTCTGTTTTGATTGGTTATCTCTATCATGCCGATTCTTTTATCTATTTTGATTATCATTCGTCAATAAGATCAAAGAGTCTATACCTTCCTATTGGGATTTTAAGACTTCTTCCACCATTCATACTCTTAAGGAGTGTTGAACCACCCTTTGTGTATAAATAGGAAAGGTTCTCTATTTAAAACCAAGAAAAAAACAAATAAGCAAAGCAGTTTTGTCAAATTGCAGGATAGGGAGTCTCATTACGAGCTGGCCTACCATGATCATCAGGATGGAAGTGAAGTGGCATTCCCACTAGGGCCACCACACCCGGGAAATGGTCCAAGAGGTATATCAAAATAAATAAATAACCCTTGGAACAGGAGGTCTCCCCACGAGCCGGCCTACCCACTATTCGCTCCTTCCTCCTGAATGGCACTATGACTAACTGGTTACCAAGCATGCATAGTAGCCTACAGTTTTGACATCACATAACACTTCCTCGCATACACAAAGGAGTATGGTTCCCGGGGTGAAATAAATAACTCTGCCAAGGTTATGGACACCTGGCCGCAGCAGAGCTCTGTTAATGGTATTGAAGTCGTAACCTTTACACCATTGGGTAAGGAAATTAGAACCTTTGTATCTTATAACGTGATAATTTAATTACCCAACCATATACCGCATGACTATTTATTACCGCCAATCATTACGGATCTAGTGACAGTGACCGCATGAGACTCGCTAATTATGGAAAATGTCTTATCCCCGAACTTCCATCAACTCACCGCAGTCGCTTACGCATTAAAAGCGATCTGACTTTTTACGTCGATTTCAGTAATACGATGTTTTTGGAGACATGGCATATTTTCATAAGCCGTTCCATAAAGGCCTCGTGGAAGAAGCAGACGCTGCTCCTTTATTTGACGGCTGGGACAACCTATCATATTGTGGGGGGGTAAGTAGCCTCATCATTCCCCAGAATATGTGTCAGCCCGTTATTCCAGAAGATCTTGTACTCGAGCACAACACGGCTCAACGGTATGATCATTTGCCATTTTTGTTTTCTTCTGCATGAATCGCTGTTCGAAGTTGTTTCCATTGCATGCATTGTTGCATTTGAATTTGAACGAGAAACACGCCACCAGCTTCTCTGCGTCTCAACGAACAACTGCTGTTCCTTTGAGAATTTGCAAGTGAAGCCATGGGTGGAAGGTCAGTCCGCAGAGAACCACAAACATTGACTGTTTCAGCTGCAGCCCGAAGAATCCTGAAGAAAGCAGGATGGTTGACCTACCTCAATCGCCTGAAGGAGTCTAATGAAACTGTAGCAAAGGAATTTTTACAGAACCTACAGGAAGAACACTCCACAATAAGAGGAAAACGAATAGAGGTCACGGACGATATAATAGCAAAAGTAACAGGACTACCGGCCACAGGACCAATATGGACAATAAAGAAGGAAAGGCTGCAGAAGATTGTGGAAATATTTCAGGACGAGGGCCAGAGTTCAACAATTCGAGGAAAGGGGGTGCTACCAGCAACGCCAGGAGAGCCATGGGCGGAATTGGCGAAAATTATCCAGAGCTACATTACTTGCGAGGGCAGAAAAGACGTGGTAAGACCACGACATCTAAAACTCCTAGCTGTCTTAAAACAAAAATGTTCTGTGAATTTACCTTCATTGCTTAATTCACTATTGCATGATGTGGCACGAAGTATGAAAAAGGCACAACACAAAGAATCTGTGGTTAGCCACCACAGATTAATTTGCTTGATAGTAAACCATAGTCTTACCCAGCAGCAGAGCAACTGGGAAGAACTAATTGATATTATTAAGAAAGGGACGACCACATCTGGACGCCCAGAAAAACGAAAACAAATTGATAGCACACCCCAACGCCTTGAGAAACGAAAGAAGGACGCTTGCATAGAAGTGCAAGCTGAAAAACAAGCTAAAAAGCAACTTGAGAAACGACCTGACGCTGGTACATCTGAACAACCAGCAAAATGTAGAAAGTCAGCACGGCTTGCAAGGATACAAGCAGAGCTAAAGAAACCCCGGGCTTGTACGAGCCAAGCAATAGAGATCATAGATGAGCAATTGGTGGAGACAGATACAAAAGAAGAAAGTAACGAGGATGTAGAGCAGTCCACAGGGACAGAGGCGGAAGAAGAAAACATCAGGGAAACAGAGCAGTCCGCTGAGGCAGAAACAGAAGAGGAAGACGAAGAATAGTCAACAGAAACAGAAATAGGAGGAGAAGAAGAACAGGATGAAGAATAAGGAGACGAGAAAGAAGAAGTTGAGCGGCCCGAGCAGGAGGAAAAAATGGAACAGCAGGGAGGAAGCCCAGTACAGAACCCGATAGGGGAAGATGAATTGGCCAATATTCTGGCCAACATGGGCGAGTATGGCCAACCCCTGAGTCCATCCAACCTCTAGGCCGAAGGAGAAACCCAGGAGAAAGATGCACCCAAAGAAGTGTATACAAAAGAAGCAGAAGTAGAAATTTCACCTGAAAAGGTAACAAAGAATATCGGGCAGGAACAGCCAGTTCCTAGTCAAAAGGCACCAGAGGAGAGTCCAGAGGAAATAAGGGCAGACGAGGAATTGGCCCAAGAAAAAACAGAGCCAAGCAAGGTTCTCACCCCGGATCAGCCACCTCAAGAAGAAAATCCGGAAATTGGCCACAGTCCAACCCACAGCAAACAGTCTATTGTTCTTTCTGAGAAATTAATGGAAATAAGGGAATTACAAAAGGAAAAAGGGACACTATTAAACGTGATAGTCAGGCTTCGCCAGCAGATTCGGCTTCTAAAAGCAAGACAAAGGAGGGTAGGGACCTCAACAAGAAAAGGTTCGGCCACACCAATAAGACCTCGTAAGAACAAGAGGTGAAGGACCGGGAGCCGTTCCACTACTCAAAACCCTGACAGAAGCCAAACTGCTGTTCCTAATGAAGCAGAAAGACAAACTGCTATTCCAATTGAAACAGAAGAACAAAGTGCTGTTCCATTTGAAAAGGAACAGCAGTGGGCTGGAGTTCGTGTTAAAATTGAAAAAGATGATAAGGTGGTTCAGACGGAGGCACCACCTTCGGTAGTAATAAGGGTTATGAATTCAAAACAGCGTAATAAGAAAGTCCAAGTAAAACTCCCAGCCTCCACGGATGCATGGAAAAAGGACCCAAAAATAAGAACCCTTCACCATCATTTGAAGCAGGCCCAACAAGAAGCAGAAAAGCGCAGGGAGAAAACGGTCCCCTGTGAAAAATATGAGGAATTACAGCAGCAGTTAAGGAATGTCAACCTGTCAGAAAGCCAAGCCTTCAAAGGATGGCGAAAGGAGCAAGAGAAAGTTTCCAAGGTAACCCGTAGATTAGATGTAGTTATTAAACAAATGTATACCTTGTGTGCTCTGTACAATGATGCCCTAGCATGTAGAGCCCCTGCCAAAAATTATGCCCTGTTTCTAATGGAAAGATACTTACAATTGAAAATTAAGGTTGTTACAGTAGGTGCTCCCATAGAAATTAACACTATAGATGATTTTATAAACTGTTGTAAGCATTATGGGGTAAAAGTACAAAGGTTATTGTGTGAATTTTATCTGCATAACCTTGTACTAGAACAAGAGACCAAGCTAAACCCTGGCCCTTTTGTTGGAGACATTCAATTACAAGCATTCATTTCATTTTCAGTCAATCAAACTAAATGGCTTAAAGCCTACAATGCATTTCAGAGACAAGAAAACGGATTAGATCTATGGGTAAGAGCTAAGCCTAGAGACCCGGAACAGTTATGGAGAAGTCATAGAAATCTCATGAGGACTCGAAGGGTGATTGAAGCACTAGGACCCATGCATGAATCAATCATTCGACAAGGGCTTGAGTTCTTTGCTTCTATCAAAGAACCTGCCATTGAAGTAGCTAAATTTCGATATCGAGTATCTAATCCGAACATTTAGCTTAGAGAGCCATTTAAGTATGAAAATTTCAAGCTTGCTGCTAACCGATTCCCCCTCTAGGGTGAAATTGTTTTGAGGGCAGGGCCATCCTGGTTAGGATATAGGTTCCGGAGTCCAATCATTTAGAATCCTGCACCCGGATACCAAGCCCTGTATGAGATGCCCGAGGGCCAGACAAGACATTTCTTTGATCATCTAGTTTCGCATCATGGGTGTAGGCCCCCACACGAGATTCCATCTCCAGCCTACTCCCTCACTACTCTGCATGTCAACTACAATGTTTTCATGAGGCCATGAAAAAGGGTAAGCTGGGGGGTGTGTGGAGTACCAAGGAAGGTATGTTTCGATGGTCATTTTGGTATCTTTTCATGAAAACTCAAAAGCCTTTTGCATGGGAAACTTAGATAATGATAAGAATTTATAACGAAACACGAGAGATTAATGAGAAGCACTGATAATCGTCATTTCTATGTGCTGGAGGGTGGAAAAGCGGAAGGTGGCCATTCCAAAAGTAAAGATAAAGACAAGCTAACTGCTGTCCCTTTGACGGAAGACCGGAAGCAAACCAGATCGAAACATATCAACCCAAGAAAGGACGCAGAGATACCAGCACGGAACAGAAGAGGGAAGAAGTAATGCATCATTAATGATTTTGCGAATCCCTCAGGATCTTAGATCCTGAGGGATCGCTGTTTTACCTGTTTCTGTATCTAGATGTCTCTGCCATTTCTCCTATAAAAGGGATAGCACTGTTGGTTACGGGGGGTGTGTAATTTCTTTTAAGGAAGATCAGGACTATGATCTTTATGTTCTGTTGAAGACTTGAGTTCCTATAGTTTTATTGCATGCTTTAATACAGACTTGTTCACTTTTTATCTTTGATCCTGGATCCATCTTAAGCGGTGTACCCCTGGAGGCTAAGGGCCCGGCCCTGGAGGACACTTGCTCTTGTATTATTACGCGTGGTTTCCGTGTGGTTTGTTCATAGATGTAATCTGGTAATCTGCTGTGTTTTGAGAATATTCTATTACATGCTCTGTTGTAATTAACTCATTTCGTGTTCTTGAACTTTATATCAATGCTATGTTATTTTACCAATTCTTTACTTATTGATTAATCTCTACAGGACACTGTTACTTTATTACAGAATTCTTCACGATTGTGTTTTGCATTATAACAAGTCATCTGGAAAGGTCTGTTTCACATGGTTATCGAATGTGACTATTCTTTATTGTGAGGTGCAATCGTATGCGTTTTAACAGAAGTAGATTAAGTATGGTGTGTTTCTAAGGTTTTATAGTATTGTTCCATCATATAAGATTGAGGGATTGGTGTTTTGATTGGCATGGTTAAATAGAGTTGCAGCTTAAAGAACTCGGTTATTGCTTATTTCGATTGCTGTTCCATTCTTGAACTGCTGTTCCATTTATCTGCTGTTCCATTTATTTGCTGTTCCATTTACTTGCTGTTCCATTTATTTGCTGTTCCATTTGCTGTTCCATTTCCAGATTGCTAATTTGCTGTTTCTTGAGGACAGACTTAGGCTGTAGTGGACCCCAGCATCTGCTACTTGGTCCCCAAACCTCTGATCTGCTCCCATCAGCTATGAAAGGGATGTGTTATTGCTACCAAGCCCTTGGCTGATGTGCTGTTCCATTTCATTGCCATTTCCTTTATCTGCTGTTTCATTAAGAACGATCCCAGGCTGTAGCGAGCCCAGCATCTGCTATTTGGCTCCCAGACCTCTGATCTATTCTCATCAGTTATGAAAAGGATGGGTTATTGCTGCCGAACCTTTGGCTGATGAAATACTTGGTGTGATTTGGTCTTTTGAAGTAGTTAAGTTGTAGATCTGCATTAATTTACTTGCGTAGCTTTTAAATAGTTGTACTACAAGCATTACTCTGGAAAATGCTAAGCCTTAGACTGAGACACCCTTTGAAATAACCAGACGATCCCGGTTTGACATATTAATGTGAGGTAACTAGAGGTGAAAAAGACCCTTTTTATAGCTCTACAGTCTTGAGGAATGTTGGTCAAGGGTCTTGGTCTTAGAATTCATCACTTGAAGTTTCTATAAGAAAAAGAATTTGTTTGGGTTTTCCTCTCAAGTTGGAGAGGTTTTGGCCCTAACTGATCACCTACATTATGTGTCTCTTGTCTCCTTATTGTTTATGCTTTGGTAACTGTTTGATGAAGAAGAAGATTATAATAATATAAATAAGAACTTAATCTAAAGAAGTAAATAAAATTCACAAGTGGTTATCATTACAAGAGAAATCACCTAATCGTAATGGCCTACATTTCTCAACAAGCACAAACTAGAAACAATTTTCTTCCATAGATAACTACTTCCAATGATTCAACTATCATTAATTTCACATATCATTCATCCAATATCATTAAGCAATTATACAAAAGAAAATTCAACCATTAAACATGAAAGAGTAGTAGAAAATAACCTTGAAACCATGAGACAAAAGATAGAGAAATTAGGGCTGAGGCCAGGTAAAAACCCATAAGGGGAAAACCTAGAAAAGTCTTTCCTTATGAGAGAGAGAATTCAATTTCCATCAATATATCCATAAGCTGAACATCAAAATACCATCTAACTAGAAAATAAGATAATTGACAAGCCCTCCTTTTCTTCCACAGAATTTGACCTCCTTTCCTTCTGTAATCCTCACAGAACATAGCTATGTTTGAGAGAGTTTGATGCCCAAATGAGGAGGAGGGATTACATATAGATAGAATTAAACAAGGGGTCGAATAGGTTCCTTAAATCAGCCTAGCCTACTCATACAATATGAGGCCAACTTGAGAAACATTTGGAGGCAAAATATAATTTCAAAATTTTCCAATTTCTTTTTCTGGTGAAAATACAGACCATGACTACTATATTTCCAACAGATGGATTATGTATATGGTTTTTTGTGTATTTGTATGCTTGTGACATGACACTAATAATGTATTTGATTTTATTTATACTAATGTGCTAATCAAGGTGGAATGTTGCAACTAGCTATGCACTAGCAAATTTACAACAACAAGCCAAGGTGATAATGTTTATTATGCACTGAGATTGTTAAAGTCTATCATTATGTGTGTGTATGACAATACATAAAATATTTTAAGGCTTAAAGAGATGAAGTCTAAGGACAACATGAACAAAAAATGATGGTACAATATAGAACCCACAGAGCAAGGAAAGAATAGCAAGATGGTGCAATATAGTTCAGACCAATCATAGCATGGACACGAAGAGGAAGGATTAGTTGAACAACAAGGATGGGAAGACTCACATGATTGGATGGACACGCTGAGAAGCCTGAGAGCAGAGTTTAGAAGCTGTAAAGTGAACAATGAGAGGCTTATCATAGCATAAGAAAAGAAAGCATAAGTCAATGAAGTTATATTGCAAAGCCTATTGGCCCTGGAAAAGGCAGAGGTAATGTGAGTTGGGAATCAATCATAGAGATATGCAAAGCCCATTGGGGAAAGAAAAAATAACTAATGGAGAAAATGTGAGTAGATGTAAAAAGAGGTATCGATTATCTAGTGAAGACACTATGAAAGGAGGCACTCTACTAAGCACCCCTACAAAGAAGTCAAGCACCTATGGGAAACAATGTGAAGACACTCATAGTAGGTAACATCACCATCATCATCATCATGGAAAGAGAAGAGAGAGAGAGAGAGTACATACCAAAGGAGTTTAAAAGGGTAAGACTCCCACCTTTGATGGCGAAATGAGGAAATCAAAGGATGTTGAAGCCTGAATTCTAGGAATGAATAAGTTCTTTTGAATCAATAATTACTCAGAGAACATGAAAGAAAGAGTAGCTACTTTTAGCTTAAGAGGCAAGCTTGTTGATATATGGTGGGAAGATTTGAAAAACATGAAGGGCTTAAGGGAGGAAGAATTGTCTTGGAATAAATTTGAGGAGTATTTCAAGATAACATATCTATCTGAGAGATACTTTGACAACAAGGCTAAGGAGTTCTATGAACTCATATTGGGTCAAATGACAGATGCTGAATACACCACCAAATTCTTAGAGCTGCTAAGGTATGTTCCCTACCTTAAGGAAGAAAAATCAAAGATTCAAAGGTATGTCAGTGGACTACCACAATCCTTCAAGGATATAATTGAATTTGATGAGCCCAAGACACTAGAGGATGCAATTTGGAAACTCAAACATTTCTATGAGTGTAGATGTAGGTATGAGCATAAATCAGACTGAAAATCCAAAGGAAATGCCAAGTCCAAAGGAAAAGGGAAAAATGGAACCAAGGGAATGAATATGACCCCTATTAACCAAGAAAACCAACAGAGGTCCAATGCCACTAACAAAGGCCATTCTACCCAAGATGAAGTCAAAGGTTATGCGAAGGGTCCATATAAGTGATGAAATTGCAGAGAAGATCAACTAAGGAAAAATTTGCCACAACATAAGCTTGTTGGCCTAAGACTGTACAATGCACAAGAGGCAGAGACAATCAAGGATGTAGCTCAAAGTATACCCAAAAGTTATGCAATGGTGGATAATATCCAAGTTGATCATCAGGAAACGATTATAGAGACAAAATGCATGCTCCATGACCAAATCATTTTGTTTTTGATTGACCCTAGTTCAAATTTTAGTTACATCAATCCCACTATTGTTAAGAAATGTGTGCTAAAGAAGGAAACATATGATGAGTCTTGACTAGTTCAATTGGCCACATGGATGAAAAGAAGAGTTGAACATAGAGTGAAGGCTTCCCCAATTGAATTAAATGGAATGCCAACAATGGAAAACCTCAATATACTGCAATTGGGAACATACAATGCATTGATGGGCATGGTATGCACATAGAACCAAGGTTGAATTCTTCTAGAAGATAATTGAATGATTCGATGAAGCTAGAGAGCCTAGAGTATTACAAAGAAAACTGAAACCTACTTTTGTGAGACAAATTTCAGCCATGCAAACCAAAAGAAGCCATAGAAAAGGATGCATTTTATTTTTTGTGCAAATATCCAACAACACTGAAGCTAAATACAATATGGAGAATAATGGAAATGATATCATGAGGAAGTAACCTATTTTACAATAGTTCTTAGATGTATTCCCTGAAGAAATTCTTGGTTTACCTCCTCATTGAGAAGTATACTTTCCATCAAATTAGTTCCAAAAGAAGCTCTAACATCCAAATCTATGTATAGAATGAACACTCAAGAATTAGTTCAACTGAAGCTACAACTCAAGGAGATGTTGGACAAGGGCTATATAAGGCCGGACATGTCTCCATGGGAGGAACCAATTTTGTTCATGAAGAAGAAAGATGGCACACTCAGGTTTTGCATTGATTACCGACAATTAAATAAAGTGACCATCAAGAATAAGTATCCCTTGTCACGAATCGATGACTTATTTGACCAGTTAAGAGGAGCAACAATCTTCTCTAAAATTGACTTGAGATCAGGTTATCCTCAATTGCATATAAATTATGAGGATAATCATAAAACATCCTTCAAAACAAGGTATGGGCGTTATGAATTTGCGACCGTAGTTCCCTTTGGACTTACCAATGCACTTGCAACTTTTATGTGCCTTATGAACAATGTGTTGCACCCTTATTTGGAAAGTTTGTCATAGTCTTTGTGGATGAAATTTTGGTCTACTCAAGGACCAAGGAGGAGCATGAAGATAATTTGGCTGCAGTACTAAAATTGCTATGAGAGCATAAACTTTACGTAAAGCTTAGAAAATGAAACTTATTTTAGTCATAGATTCATTACTTGGGACACATTATCTCAAGAGAGGGAGTAATAGTTGATCCCGAGAAGGTCAAGGTTATCATGGAATGGCAATACCTAGAAATGTGGTTGAATTTAGGTCCTTTATGGGATTAGTAGGCTATTACAAGAGGTTTATTTAAAATTTCTCCAAGATTGGTTGTCCAATTATTGTTCTTCAAAAGAAAGGAAATAGGTTCAAATGGACATCTGACTGTGCAACAAACTTTGATCAATTGAAACAACTATTAACTAATGCACCAACATTGAGAATTGCAGACCTAGAAAATGATTTTGTGGTTTTCACGGATGCCTGCAAAGAAAGACTTGGTGGAGTCTTGATGCAGGAAGGCTAAGTGGTGCGCTATGAATCTCGAAAGTTAAATGAACATGAGAAAAACTATGTAACCCATGACTTGGAATTGGCTTCCATCATCCATGCATTGAAAATGAGGAGATACTATCTTCTTGGTAGAAAATTTACTTTGATGACTGATCATAGACGGTTGAAGTATTTATTTGAGTAGCCCAAGTTAAATTCAAGGGAATCTAAATGGATGGCTATGCTCAATGAGTTTGATTTTGAAATCAAATACGTAAAAGGAAAGGAGAACAAAGTAGCTAATGCACTCAACAGGAGGGTGTAATTAAACCATTTAGTAGAAATAAGTTCCTGTTGAACTAATCTTGAAGAAAAGATAATTTTTTTTTGGGAAATAAGACAAAAGGTATCAACAATTAAAAGAGAAGCTACAACAAGGCTCTCAAGGAAATGAAGATAAGGACTATTGCCTTAAGGGAAAAAGACTGATTAAATTCAAATGCAGAATTTATGTACCAAATAATAGTGACTTGAATAAACTCATATTAAAGGACTTTCATGCCAAGCCATATTTTGGCCACCCAGGTTACCAAAAGATGTTGATATCCATTAAGAATTTTTATTTCTGGCTTGATTAAAAAAGGAAGGTAGAAGATTTTATATCCATGTGCATAGAATGCCAACAAGTGAAGGATGAGTGGAAGCACCCAACAGAATTGTTGCAACCCATTCCCATTTCAGAATGGAAGTGGAAAGTGATTTTATATGGATTTTATTACAGGGCTGCCAAGCACTCTAAAACAACATGATGCAATCATGGTAGTGGTCAACAAGTCAAGCAAGCTGACTCACTTTATAGCCATTAAATCCACAAAATTCAGCTAGTGAGGTGGCTCAAGCCTTTTGTAATGTCCCCTCCTAAATTATTTTGTTAAAGGTTTAGTTTCCCACAATTTTGGATAATTTTGGAGACCATGAAACCCACTCATTCTTGACATATGGACTTAGGGAAGAAAAGGAGGCTAAATTACTTTGTTAGTGGAATGTGGGGGCCACCCACATGGGAAAAACACACTTGGCCAAGTGAAGAGTTTGAATAGCTTTGGAGGGAAGTCAAATGGAAAGGAGAAGGGGCCCACATAGGAAGGAAGGCCCAAAAAATTATAAATAGGAGGAGCCCATCTTCACAAAGGCATATTTTGACATATTGAACTCAACCTTAGTTGCTCGAGTTGCTTAGTCTGGTCACTCGTTGTTTAGAATGAGCTCTCGAAGTAGAGAACCCACCCTCCCTTCAGTGGACCATAAGTGTCACCCTAGTGAAGTTTTTTTTCTATCATTCTGAGAGATTGCAGGTCGATATTCAGAGTCCCCAACTTAGCCATCATTCAACTAGTGCGTACTCTAGGAGGAGACAATACTAGAACACACAGTAGACAATTCAGTGGCTTCCCGAGGAGCAATTGCCAGAGGAGTTTTGGTGAAGGAAGTATAGGGGGGAGACTAGCCTTTGGGAGGATTTTGGTGTTGGATATTTCTGTTTGGGAGCAGCTTGATTTCCAACACTTAGGGCCAACACAGGAATTGCTCACTGGGCACAGGTGGGAATTCGTGGGTCAGTTTGCAGAGTGAGTATTTTCTAGGAGAGATAAAGGAAGGTTTAAGAAGGATTATATCAACCATTTTGTGTGTTTGTGAGGGCTCATTCAGAAGTTACATGTAGGCCATACATTACAACATTTGGAGGAGGACACAACTCTTGGGAGGCTGAATTTACGGGGTCAAAACCAAGCCAAACCCTTTCAAGGTTTTGATGGGTTTTGCTTGAGGAGTGTGGAGATAATTTGGTAGAATTTATTGAGCATTGGAGATGGGGTTTCCAACAACACCTTTGCATTAGATAACATAGTTTCACAAGGGAAACACAGGGCATCATTGCAATAACTATTTCGTCCATCTGGGCTTGACATATTATCAGCTGGGCTTAATCATACTTGCCTTTGAGGTAATCCCAGGTGCACCTCTTCCATAAAAATGTACTTTGCTCCCAAATTATAGTAAAATGGCTTAGCTATTGGATATTTCTGGACTTTCTATGGGTGTGCATTGAATGCTTTATTTTTTTGGTGTTTTTTCTATTGTTTTCTTTGCATATCACTATTTTTCCTAGTTTGGAACATTACAAGGGTATCAAAGCCCAAATTTTGGCTCAACTGTGGGAGACTTTCTTATGAGTGAGGAGGAAAGGAAGAATATCAACTACAAGAGATAGAGGTACCAGAGCCGGGAGAGGGACTTAGATATTACATTAGACATTGAGGAACATGGGAAGACTGTGGTAGTAGAGGACATGGTGGAACTTAGGAGTAAGGAGGATATGGCCTTTGATAGCATCCTAAAGGCCCTTAGTCATTTAGCGAAGGGGCATAAGGAGATGTTGTATGATATCAAACAACAAAACAAATACTTAAGCATCCACCGAGATTTCCTATTTGGGGATAATTTTGGGGCCTCCCAACAGTATGACCACCCTACACCAACTACTCACCCACTAGCCTTAGGTGGGCCAACTAGGACCACACCGCCTTATTTCCTACCATAAACACCTGGTGAACATGGTGGACTAGATGACTAGATGCCCATGGGGGAGTATTTTAGGGAATGACAATCCATGGGGGAAGATTTCAACGCAACCCTATCTTTCAGAGATTATTGCTAGCTCAAGAAAAATGAGAAGGGAAAGAATTATGGAGGCCAGGGCACACATAGCTTCGAGTTGCAACGTTCTATTGGGAGGATGTGTTTCCCTACATATGATGGAACTACCAAGTGCACAACTCGGGCTTGGGTGGAGAAGCTGGATACTTATTTCCAGCTCAACATGATGAAAAAGATGGAAGCCATTAAAATGGATACCCTACACTTGGAGGGGGAGGCATAGAAATGGTGGTTTCACGACTTTTCCTTTCAGGGGCATGCTAACATGACTTCCTATGAGGATTTCACAAGGAAAGTGGTGGAGCATTTTGATCAGAGGGATCCAGAGGCTCACTTCAGGCAAATGACCCAACTCAGATATATGGGTCATCCATAGCAGTATTTATTAGAGTTTCTGAGGGTCTCAGTCATGGTGCCAAATTTTTTAGATGCTATGAGGGTGTACAAGTTTATAGTGGGGTTTATCGAGCCACTGCATGGATTGGTGAAGTCATGCAAACCCTCTACTCTACAGGAGGTTGTTATGAAACCAACTCAAAAAAAGATAGAAAAGATAGTTCAATGCCTTATAAATAAGCCTCTTCGAGGGGGCAACCTCCTTTACATTCCACAAATGAACAATTCTTGGATTATACAAATGAAAAGACCTCCTTTCTATATATAGGAGTCTAAGGGGTCATAATATAATTATAGCTAACATAACAATAATAATGTAAGGGCACAATAATAACAATAGTGGGCTTCTATGGGGCACAATAATAAAAATATGGAGAGTACATGGGCACAAAAATATAATAAGGGGAGTGCTAATAACAATAAGGGGTTACACTAGTAGTATAGGGTCCTAACATGCCCCTCTGCTTCAAAAAGTGTTGTCCTCAACGCTTGAGTAGTTCTTGATTCGTCTGTATAAATTCTTGTCCTCCAATGTGGAATCTTCAGCGGGTAAGTTCTTCCACTTGATGAGATACTCTGAAATTGATCTATTTTGTAGTTGTCGATTTCACAGTTCTGTGACTGCTTCAGGTTCCAATATGATTTTTCCTTCATTGTCAAGTTCTTGTGATACTGTTTGAATTGGGATCTTCTGCAACTTCTGAATGAGTTCCCACTCCTTTGGGCATATGAATATCTGAAAGGTCTTATGTTTGGAGGAACACTTCCTAGAATCAAATGAATAGCATGATCAGATCACGAATAGGTGGGAGGCCTTTGGGAGTCTCAAATACCTTGGTATGATTGTCCAAAACGTTTTGGAGATCTAGAGAAATACATGATTTCGATGTGGGATCCTCTAGTGAACATAATTGTGCAATTACGCCCCGCTGTTCTTTATTTAGAAGCTTTATCATGCTGTTAAAGTTGATTATCTTTCTCGGTTTCCCTTTGATACCCCTCAATTCAACTTCCTTTCATTCCCAAAAAAATTTCAGGAAAAGTTCTTGAAACTTAAAAGCTACCGTACCCAAAGATTGTAGCCATTGGACTCCTAGTAAAACATCGGCACCACCCATTGGAATGGAAAGCATTGGGCTATTCAATACATATTGTCCCATGGATAGCTTGATATTATGGCACTTTCCAGAGCAATTTATGGTTCCTCCTCTTGCAACCATCACTTGACACTCTAGTGCTGGATATAGGAAGCAATTTAATTCCTTGGCTATCTTAGAATGAATAAAATTATGGGTACTGCCCGAATCAATCAACACTATTACCTTATTCTTCTTGATATGTCCTTCTATCTTGATAGCTTTAGGAGTAGTAATTTCTTCCAATGCAATACAAGATATGGTCGGATTCATTTCTTGATGTTCGATGTGATCTTTCACTTCTTGAACATTTTTCTTCTTGATATGTCCTTCTATATTGATAGTTTGAGGAGTGGTAATTTCGGCCAATGAATTACAAGATATGGTTGGATTCATTTCTTCTTTCCTGATGTGATCTTTCACTTCTTGCACCTTTTTCTTCTTGATATGTCCTTCTATCTTGAGAGTTTGAGGAGTGGTAATTCTTGCCAATGCTTTACAAGTTATGGTCTGATTCATTTCTTCTTTCTCTGCGGTGGGGTCCTGGCATATATCCTCTTCT
>APFE030590639.1:952-19730 GCA_000404065.3 Pinus taeda
TCTCAATGCTGGCCAACATAGTCTCCCTAACCTCCCCAAGTTCAGGTGATTCACATGGGGTAATTTGGCCTCTAATCCCTGCCAAGTGTAGCTTCAGCCTATTAATGCCCCCCGGACCATCCTTAATTAACCCATGGCAAAATTTGCAATGCATTGAACTATCAACCATTTCAACATATGCACATGCAGGATCTCTTGCTTTAGGTGCCATTTTTGGAATAGGGAATGAAAGCAAACAATCTAAAAATGAAAAAAAAAAAAAACCTTGATTCAATGTTCATTTATTTGACAAAAAACAGTCTCTAAGCTTTCTAGATATGCACCTCAAATTTACTAAGCAAAAATAGATTTATAGAGGTGAAAAAAAATACCTCCAGGCACAAACTTCCTCCTCAAGCTTGCTCCAAGAATCAGCTCCTTAATGCTGCTCCAAATGGCTGCCCAAGAAGCTCCTCACTCCAGCTACAATGCTCCTCCAAGACTCCTCACTGCTGCTCCAAAACAAGCTCAAGAATTGCTCACTAACTCTCAAAGAAGACTCTCACTCAAATGCATAAGATTGTTGTGAGAGAATGAGAGCTCTTGGGTGAGTTAAATAGTTTTTGGAGGGGGATATGGACCCAAAAGATCTATTGGAATTATTACATTACTGTTTGGAGTCCAAAACAACTCTAAAACCAATTTGAAATCCACAAAAAACAAGTAAAAAATTTTGGTTTGCGTCCGGAGTTACCCGCCCAGCTACCCGGCCGTTTTTATGCGGACCCAGCCGTTTCGGCCGAGTCATTGCTGACTCGGCCGGCTGAACCGGGTTGGCCACCATTTCAAGGCCCAGGCCAATGACCCGGACCAACTCGGCCGGGTTGGCGTTGACCCGGCCGGTTCTTCAAACATTGCTACTAGCAAAGCACATTTTATTGAGGTCTTCTCCGAGAGAAGAAGGGAAGAGGATGAGGAGGATGATGTGGAGGCAGGAGATAGTCATGCCACGTGGGATCCTTTGCCACCTACACCACCACCAGCAGGTGGTGCAACTTTTGCACCTAATAGAGGGGCCCTTGCAGCATTGCAATGAGTCCCCAAGTATTTGACGCAGCACATACGGGGGACAATATGTGGCTAGCAAGTATCAGTTTTGGTCAACAGTGAGGCAACCCACAACTTCATCGATGCACAAATGGTTGAGTGGAGAGGTATACAGACAGAGAGCTTCGATGGATTTTCAGTTTTGATCCCAGGAGATCAGACCATGATGTGTGCTCGTTATGTCCCAGAGTTATCAGTGACGATGGGAACCTACACACTGACTGACCACTTTTTTGTGGTCAATATTCCAGACACCAACATGACACTGGGTGTTCAGTGGTTTATCACTCTAGGGAAGGTCACGATAGATTGGAAGGCCCTAGAGATGGAGTGGGATGATGAGAAGGCAAGGAGGCATGAGAAGATATAAGGACAACACACCTATCCGCCTCAGACTATTTCGGCTCATCGGATGGAGGCAGTCTTCCGGAAGGGAGATGTAGAGTGAGTAGTGGAGCTACGTGCATCAGAGGCAGGGACTATAGGGCAGACAATACACCCTGAGATACAGTCCATCCTTGACCAGCAGTGTTTGGGGAGATTCCGCTGGGACAGCCACCGTACCGGGGGTTTGAGCACACCATTGAGATTGAGCAGGGCATATAGGCAGTGATTACTACCCCCTATAGGCATCCCAAGGCCTACCAGGATGAGATTGAGTGAGCCATTCAGGAGTTGCTGGCCCTTGGGCACATTCGGCCGAGCACGAGTCCTTTTACTTCTTCCGTGGTGTTGGTGAAGAAGAAGAATGGCACATTGAGGATGTGCATTGACTACATGGCCTTGAACAAGAAGACACTGAAGAACAAATACTCCATACCCAGGATCAATGAGTTGATGGATGAGTTGAGAGGAGCATGGTTCTTCTCGAAGATTGACTTGAGATCTGGGTACCATCAAATTCGCGTGAGGGAGTAGGACATTCCCAAGACCACCTTCAAGTGTCACTATGGGCACTTCGAGTTTTTAGTGATGCCCTTCGGGCTAACCAACACCCCAGCTACATTCCAGTCCTACATGAATCACATCTTCTGCAATCACTTAAGGAAGTTTGTGTTGGTGTTCTTTGATGATATCCTCATTTAAAGCAGGACTTGGGAGGAGCATCTCCAACACATTGGGACAATGTTGCACATCTTGGAAGAGCAGCAGTTCTATGCCAAGCTCTCCAAGTGTGAGTTTGGGTTGACGGAGATGTTGTACTTGGGACATATCATAGGGGTGGATGGAGTGAGAGTCCATGAGGAGAAGATCAGGACCACCAGAGATTGGCCAGAGTCGAGGAACGTGACAGAACTTCGGGGATTCATTGGAATTTGTACTTACTACCAAAAGTTTGTCAAGAGTTTCTCATAGCTTGTTTCACCCCTGACAGATCTGATGAGGAAGGGGGCATTCAATTGGTCAGATACAGCACAACGACCTTTGACAAGCTCAAGGAGCCTAGTGCTTGCATTGCCAGATTTTTCGCAACCATTTGTTTTTGAGTGTGATGTGTCGGGAGAGGGAATCGGCGTAGTGTTGATGCAGGGAGGTCACCCTATAGCTTTTGAGAGCTGGAAGCTCCTTCCGCACGAGAGGTTGTATTCTATATATGAAAAGGAGATGTTGGCCATCATGCATGCATTGGCCAAGTTCCGACAATATTTAGTGGGTAACAGGTTCAGGGTGAGGACTAATCACAACAACCTCAGGTTCTTTTTGGAGCAGAAACAGCTACAGGAGAGGCAGCAGAAGTGGATCAGTAAGATCCAAGCATATGACTTTGACATTGAGTATGTCAAGGGTAAGAACAACGTGGTAGTGGATGCCCTTTCACGTAGACTACCCACATTGTCTCTTATGAGCTTGGATATAGACTGGAGGGCTCTACTCTTGGTAGAGTACTCTAAGGATAGATTTGCATGTGAGGTTCTGGATGGGCAGGTGGAGGATGACAGGTACAGGGTGGTCTTCGAGATCATCTACTACAGGGACGAAATCTTCTTGACTGAGGGATCTTAGCTCAAGAAGAAGATACTTCAGGCATCACATGGTTCACCATTGGCCTACCATCAGGGGTTTACCAAAACCTACAGGGCCATTAGAGAGAAGTTCTCATGGAAGGGCCTCAAGGAGGACGTACTCTAGCATATCGGGGAGTGAAATATTTGCCAAAGGAACAAGGGGGAGATGAGCCATCCCGTAGGATTGTTGCAGCCTCTTCCTATTCCAGAGGGGAAATGGGAGTGTATTTCGATGGACTTCATTATAGGGTTGCCCATGGTACAGGGAAAGGATTGTATCTTTGTCGTCGTTGATCGACTGAAAAAGTACGCACATTTTTTCACCATATCCGCACACTACACAACATCGCAGGTGGTCGAGTTGTTCTTCAGAGAGGTCTTCAGGCTGCATGGTCTCCCTAATACCATCACCAGTGACAGGGACAGCCGTTTCATGGGCAGGTTTTGGTAGGATCTTTTCTGGTTGGTGGGGACAAAGTTGACAACGAGTACCAGTTATCACCCACAGACGAATGAGCAGACAGAGATAGTTAACAAGTGGCTAGAGGGCTACTTGTGTAACTATGTTAGTGGGCAGCAGCGAGCATGGCTGAAGTCGCTACATCTGGGGGAGTACTACCACAACACTACACATCACATGTCCATTGGTATGTCACCATTCTATGCTTTGTATGGATATCATCCTTTTTATTTTGCTAACATGATGTTTGGTGCTAGCAAGGCTCCGAGAGCCAAGATTTGGATCCAAGAGAGTTAGGATATTCTCTGAGCTCTCAAGGATAATATGGCTACAGCGCAGAACTAGCAGAAGATGTATGCTGACAGGGGTCGGGTGGAGAGATGGTTTGAGATAGGGGACTTGGTCTACCTATGATTACAGCCATACCGACAGTCGTCATTGAAGCAGAAGGGGGCTGAGAAACTCAAGCCCTGCTTTTATGGGCCATACAGGGTGATACACAGGATTGAACAGGTTGCGTATGAGTTGGAGCTGCCCCATGGCAGCAAGATTCATAACATTTTTCATGTATCATGCCTGAAGAAGGCATTGGGGCAACAAGTGACAGTGACAAATGAGTTACCACCCACGGACGATGAGGGGCATTTGGTGTTGCAGCCAGAGGCTATTATTGATACTAGGGAGAGGCAGCTACGGAGCAGGACGGTCCAGGAATTCTTGGTGAGGTGGAATAATTTACCGGATGAGGATGCCACTTGGGAGAGTGATTGCAGCATCCATCACTTCAGTTGCTTGAGGACAAGCAACATTTTGCCGGGGGAGACTGTAATATTCCCAATTAGCCATGGCTAATTGGAATATTCGATTTTGCTCAATTTTTCCTTCTATATTTATTAATAAATAAAAAGGTGAGGAAAGGGGGAAATAACTCACTTTTTGAATAAAGTCACTCCCTAGTAGCACAACATTGTGACTTAAAAGGGGTGCCAAGGGGGCCAAAGGACCACGTAGAGAAGGGGCCCACGTAGACACTTGGAGGGACTGTGCAGATGGAGAGGAACACATGGCAAGAGACAAGCTACGTTGGAGGAGGTGGGCCTTAGGGTTTTAAGAGAGGCTAATGCTATAAAGGAGAGAGGAGCCTCCTCATTTTGGGCATTCGATTATGTTGCATTTGAGCTAGTCACTTCGACTTAGAGCACGTTGGCTGTTTAGCTTGTCTGCAGCACTGTTTAGTTCATCGAGTGTCTCCATTCGAAGATCTCACCCTTAGCCCTGGGGGACTTTGAGTGCCTGCTCGGGCAAGGTAGTTTCATTAGTCTCTTGCAGGAGGATCGATTTTTGGAGTTGAGGAGGAACTGAGAATCTTGATGACTGCGCAGTCTTGAGAGAGGAGGACGTAGTCTCTTGGGGTAGGAGTTCTAGATTGGGTTTATGTGGACGATTTGAGCTGGTAGATTGAGCAGGGGGTCAGCCCTTGCATATTGGAGGATTTTGGCAGAGTTTCGGGTAGAGTTTTGGAGGGTTCTATTCAGTGGCAACACAGTGCCTTGAGGGATAGCATAGATCCTCAAGGGGGTGATTTTCGGGGGTTAGCTATTTTAGAAAATCTTTCTAGGCTTTTCTGGGCTTATTGAGCAGAGGTTTATTCCAGAGTTTCAGCATTTTCTGAGGAGGGGAACAGCCCCAAATCCTCACTTTATTCTAGCAGTAGCAACCACACAGTAGTTCTCCGGTAGCTTGGACGCAATTCAGGGAGAGAACATTTCATTACCATTCTGAGTGTATTTCTTCACTTGCCTTGTGCAAGTTGAGGTGCTATCTTTCTGATCACCTCTTGTACCCTTTCCATTACTTAGTATAATAAAATGGCTTAGCATTTCTCTCTGCATTTCTTGAGTATCTGATTATATTCCATGTATACATTATTATGTTGCACTACTGTTATTTTTATCTCTTGAGAGTCCATCTCTGGTTGGAGTTTGCTTGTGTTTGAGGGATATCCCTAAAAAGAGATATTACAAAGGGATCAAGCCATGTCATGTATATTTTGGGCCATTGGTGTAAAATATGGCTCAAATATGTAACCCAATTATGTTAGGATATTGATCATAGAGTTATTGGTATAGGAGAAGTCATGTATTTGAGTCATAAAATCTTGTACTTTTATTGCATATATTTAGAAACTCAAAAATACACTTAGGGTGAGCATGGTCAGTATGTAGATTTCATATTAGCTTATCAAACTTACACTGATGAGAACTACTATGGAAAATACTTCATTTAACATGGTTTTTCCCTTTTCCCTTGATGTCAAAGGGGGAGAGAAGCCTTAGTGTTTGAGGGTGGTTTCCAAACACCAAAGTGGTTGCCATCAAGTCCAAATGGGGAGATTGTTGGCATTATGGTAAATGTGTTGTCCTCGATGGCAACCTGCTTGACAAATATGTCCTTGATGTAAACAATATGACTTTGCTATAATATGATGGTTATGGAACTAATGTAGATATCAAGAATATTGGTACATATGTGTTGTAATGTTCAACAACCCCCCATTTATTAAATAATAGTTAGTATTGTATTATTAAATGGGGACCCTTCAAAAAAATTTCAAAAAACTTAGAAAATAAGAGCTTGCCTTTAAATCCATTCGGAATAAAACCTTAGATGGACTTAAGATATTAAGTTGAGTAAGTTTATGACTAAGAATTCTCATTTTATCGCAAATCGCATTATCGTTGAATTAGTGTTGCTTTTTTTTTTGGTTCTTGTTGTTACCAAAAGCACATATATGTATATATGAAACACAGAAATAGGTAGCTAGAATTAATGCTTTTATTAACACAAAAACAGTGCAATGAAATAAATACAGTGAGGCTCCAACCTCTAGAGCACCAACTCTATCTTGCAATAGTTTTGCACTTAGGAGCACCAACTCCCAAGGATTTCAATCCCGTTTAGTTCTGAGGCTCCAACCTCTTGGGCTCCAACCCAAACCTCATATAAACTATTCTGCTGTAGTTCTCTCCTCCCAAGCCTACTGAGCTTTTTCTTTTCTCCTGTTCTCTTGCTTCTCTGGCCTCTCCTACCTCTTTCCTATTCTTCGGCTTTCTCTCTCACTGATTATACATGCATCATCTACCATCTCACCTTGCTTTTCTATTTTTAAGTATTTCAGATGCCTCTGACTCTTCGTTTCCACTTTCCACCGCTTCTTTGGCTTCCTCCTCAGTCATTGTCGCTTCCTCTAACTCTCTTGATCTTTCGGTTTCTCTCCTTGGTCGTTGTGGCTTCCTCTTTGGTATCTGTCGTTTCCTCTGTCTCTTCGTGCTTCACCATCACTCCTAAGACACATTGATTCAAATGGCGAGGACCGAGTCATACACAGAGGACACATATTCCAAAAACTGTAACAATGCTCCTATTTTCTCATGATAGCAGGCACACACAAAGATTGTTTCGTTTAACAGACTTGCCACGTCCTGATCACAATTTCCATCGGTGTTAGTTTAGCCTCTTGAACTATCGAGAGCATTCAATAGTGTATTTCTGCCTCCAAACGTCGCCCAAGCCAAAATTTCAATTACATAGGAAATATGAGCAAAAATAGGCAAAAATGGCTAAATGGCAGACTTCAAGAAATTGTATACCCGCATCTATACTATATCAAGTCCGCAGTATAATCGCAATGAACACTTGTAGTCAGACAGCACTTTGTGTAGCATTGTGATGGGCGAATGCGATACATTACTAACCCATAGCATAATGTTTTGCAGGTCTGCGTGCATATGTATCGCAATTGGGGGTTTCCCTTGGCAAAGGTCCGATGTGACATCGCTAATCGCTATCGGCAATCACAATGGACTGCTTGACACATTGTAACTCCCGCTCCAGAAGTGTCGATGTGATATAATATTATGTGTCAGACTCGATACGACTCAACGTTCCCATGCATAAAGTTTCAAGTCTGCTTTCCGCCTCCGATAGTGTATTTGCCATACAGCCAAGTCTTCCGCCTCCGATAGTTTATTTGCCTATATATATGCTTTGTCCTCTGTGTGCGCCTCCATTAGTGTTAAACACATATATGTATGGTTTTTGTCGCCGATGGGTAAATACATATATATACAAGTCTTTCTGCCTTCGATAGTGTGAATGCATGTATATATATATGTTTTTGCCTTGTCTGCTCCCGAAACCTCTGTCTGCTTCCTCCATTTCTCTCATGGCTCTGTTTGCATCCTCCATGGCTCTGTTTGCTCCATTTGCTCCGTTTTTTCCTCTTATTTTCATACATGTATGGTCTATAAGTATGGATCCTATAGCTCTGTTTTGGCATATATTACAGGCAGTGCTCCTGTAGGTGCTTCTTGGGCATGTATTACAAACAACCCTCCTCCGATATGGCTCCTCTTCCAGCTCCTCTTGGTTCTTCTTAGATGGCCATATTGGCATCAATGACAAGCTATGTCAACAATCTCCCCCTTTGTTATTGATGGCAATATTCTTCTGCTCTCCCCCTTTGTCATCAATGGCAAAGGAATGCATACAGACTCCCCCTTTCAAACTGCTCCCCCTGTATAACTACTTCCCCTATCCTGCAACATCTTTATGATTGATCTTGAGTGATGCTAAAGAGATAACCCCCATCTTTTGACGAAAATGTTTGAATGCTTCTCGAGGAAGAGGTTTCATGAAAATATCAACTATCTGCTCCTTAGTACTGATATATTCTAGGACGATGTTTTGTTCAGCTACTTGCTCATGGAGGAAATGATACTTGATTGGTATGTGTTTTGCCTTGAGTGAATCACTAGATTTTTGCTGAGACTACTAGCACTTGTGTTGTCACCATAGATGGTAATCGGTTGATCTGTACCTATGTTGACATCTTTTAGAGCTTCCTTCATCCATAGTATTTGAGTACAATGGTCTGTTGCAGCTATACACTTGGCTTCGGCTGTGGATAATGATATGGATGACTATTTTTTGCTGAGCCAGGATACTAAACAGTCTCCTAGGAAGAATGCATTTCCACTAGTCCTTTTTCGATCATCTACACTTCCACCCAATTAGGATCGGTGTATGCAGTTACAGTTAGTGTTGAGCTCTTAGGGTACCAAAGACCGAAATTAGGAGTTCCTCTTAGATATCTGAGAATTCTTTTTACAACAAATAAATGGGATTATTTGGGAGCAGATTGAAATCTTCCCACCATTCCTACTACCTGCAATATATCTGGTCTTGTAGTTGTTAAGCATAGAAGGGCTCCAATTATTGACCTGTAATGAGTTGCATCTACTGGTTTGAGATACTTGAAGTCCAATGAAGTGAGATAGCTCTCCTATCATTGACATCTCAAACTCTTTTGACATGTTTTGAGAAAATTCATGGCTCATTTCATCATTATTGCTAGCAAAAATCAGATCATCGACATAAACAAGAGTAACTAGTAACTTACCTTCATTTGTCTTTATGTATAGACTACTTCCAACCACTCCCTTTTTGAAGCCTTGTTGTTGTACATAGTGATCCAAATCTTGCATACCAAGCTCTAGGAGCTTGTTTAAGCCCATATAAAGCCTTTTTCAACTTACAGACTAAGTCCTTTCCTTCTGTTAGATCAAACCCTTGTGGCTGCTCCATGTAGACTTCTTCCTTGAGTTCCCCATTTAGAAATGCTGAATTTATGTCCATTTGATAGATTTTAAATCCTTTTGAGCAAGAAAATGCCAAGAACATCATGATAGCTTCCATATGAGCACTGGTGCAAATGTCTCTTCAAATTTAATTCCTTCAATTTGTGAATAGCCTTTGCAAACAAGCCTTGCCTTGTTTCTGATAACCTGCCCTTCTTCATTCATTTTATTTTTGAAAACCCATTTGGTTCCTATTATGTTTTTGTCCTTTGGACGAGGTACCAGCTCCCATGTCTCATTCTTCTCAATTTGGGACATTTCTTCTACCATGGCTTTTACCCAATGAGGATCCTTGCTTCTGCAAATGTTTATGGTTCTATCATAGATAGAAGAGCAATAACGTTTCTCTTTGGTGTAATTGTCATCCTTATTCGGGTTTGCATCCCTTCATCTCTATTGCCAATAATCTACTCTTAATGATATTTTTGGATAAACTTCATCTTTGAAGGGGTATGAGGTGGTTCTTTCTCCTCTTCTTCTTCTTCCTCATCTATTTCTTCTTCTTTAGGTTTTTCTTCTTCAATGAGAAGATCATCTTGATGTTCTTCAATTTATTTTTCTAGAAGGTCTTCATCAATCTTTACATCAATGATTTCCACTATTTTATTTAATTGAAAATTGTAGCACTTGTAGGCTTTGCTTCGTGTAGAGTATCCAAGGAATATCCCTTCATCAACCCAAGAATCAAACTTTCCTGGTGAGCCATCATTGATTTTTATGAAGCACTCGCTTCCAAAGATCTTGAAGTACTTTACTGAGGCAGGTCTTCCTTTCCATAATTCATTAGGAGTTTTTTTCACAATTTGGTCTTAATTGAGTCTGATTCAGGGTATAGACAGTTGTCCCGACTACTTCTCTCCAGCATTTTGGCTGCAAGTCTGCTGCTAATAACATTGTTCTTGCCATTTCTTGAATTGTCATGTTTCTTCCTTCAACTACCCCATCTTGTTGGGTTGTTCTGGCAGTAGAGAATTCCTTTTTAATTTCATGAATATTACAAAACTCATTAAACTCTTTTGATGTGATTCTCCCCCTCTGTCTGTTCTGAGGCACTTAATTTTTGAGTCTTTTTCATTTTCCACAAGAGATTTTAGATTCTTAAAACACTCAAAAGTTTTAGATTTATATTTTATAAAATATATCCACATCATTCTAGTATAGTCATCAACAAATAACAAAAAGTACCTTTCTCCTTGGAGTGCCTAATTTCTAGTTGGTCCACACAAATCAACATGGATGATCTCCAAGGGCTTTGATGTAGAGAGCTCCTTTGTCTTGCGGCTGGTTCTAGTTTTCTTTCCATGTTGACATGGACCACATACTCCTTGATTTGGTTTGAATAGCCTTGGGATGTCTCGTACAACTCTAATCTTGTTGATATTGATCAGATTTTCGAAGCTTGTATGTCCAAGTCGCTTGTGCCACAACCAACTCTCATCTGTCTAACTCAGGTAGCATTTATTTTCTTGAATATTTTACAAAAGGTAAATGTTGTTTGGTGTTCTAACCCCTTTTCCCACAAGTTCCCCTGAGGAAGAGTTCCTTATTTCACAGTCTTTGGTGCTGAAGGAAACCTTATGTCCTTGACCACAGATTTGGCTGACACTCGGGAGGTTTTGATTGAGCCCGTCTACTAGCAGAGCATCTTGAGCTTTTCCTTTTCCATTGATAAGAGTAACAGTTCCTTTTCCCACAATTCTTCCAGGTCCATTTCCAAAGGACACATTTCCTTCCTTTTTGCTCAATCAGACAAACTTCCTTTTGTCCGCTGTCATGTGTCTGGAGCACCCACTATCCACAAACCAATGATTTTCATTATTTTGAGCATATAGAGCCAAGCCGCATTTATCCAAGTTGGATTTCTCACTACTCGCTTTTCTTCCTTTGAGTGGCCAGTTTTTTTCAAAGTGTCCATTATTGTAGCATAATGAGAAAATGAGATCAAATTTGGTCAAGGAATCAAACGAGTTGAAGTTTTTGATTTGTCCCTGCCTTTTGGGGGCATATGAATTGATTATTCGGTCCTTTAGCTTTGGTGTTTCACTTCTACAAGCCATGCAATGTCTGGCTTGATGACCAAAGTTTTTACAGTGAAAACAGTGTCCAAGAAAGATAGTTTTGTACCTGTTGTAGCAGCCACAATTTGAGTTGATTTCCTTCCTTGGAATTACTCTCTCCTTATTCTTTGGATTTGAGATGGGCCTTTGGTGGAATATTGGTTTGTATTTGTTGTAGTATCCCTGACTTGACTCCACATTATTCTTTGGAGTAATTCTCTCTTCATTCTTTGGATCTGGGATGCATTTTTGATGACATAATTTTTCTTCTTTTGGATTGTTGGAAAGTGCATCGGCATAGCTTTTCGCACTACTCTTAGTGCTTGAAGATTCTCCTTTAAAACCTATTCCTAACTTGTCATGTTAAGGTTTTTGACTTTTTAGGATAGTCTCGAGTATTTGAGAGCTTTTCCAACCCTTTTTAACTTGATCCAATTCCTTCCTCAGAGATACTATTTCAGCTTCACATTCTTCACAAGTTTCTTCTTTTTCTTTTAGCTTTGTTTCCAAGAGATATTCTCTTCTTCTTGTTTCCTCATTTTCTACCTTGAGAGATATGATTTTATTCTGGAGTTTCTCATTTTATTCAATGGCACTTATTAACAGTTCATCTACGTTTCCTTCTAGCCCTGAGTCATCATCATTTGTGAAAGCCATGAATAATGTTTCTTGGCTTTCATCATGGTCACTTTCCTCATCTGATTTCTTTTTGATAACTACAAACTCATCCTCATCAGAATCATCTTGCTTAGAGAAGAAGTTCTTCTTATTGAATCCTTTCTTTTGTGTGCCATTCTTTTAGAATTTCCTTCATCATCACTATCATGTTTATGATTACATTTTGTAGTATAATGACCTATTTTTCCACATTTTAAACAGATAAGAAGGTACTTACCTTTTATCTTAGATCCTCTCTTCAACTTTCGTACAAATTGAGCCAATTCGGATTCCACATCAGAGTCATCACTACAGTCATTCTTTTCTTTCCCCTTCTTTGATTTTGAAGCCTTGAATGCTGCATCTTTGGAGCTTGGGCCACCTTTCCTTATCTCATAGGCAATGAGGATTCCATGGAGTTCATCCATCTTGAGAGTATCTAGATCCTTTGCTTCTTCTATGGCACTTATTTTGGAGTCAAATCTGTCTGGAAGAGATCTTAATACCTTTTGAACAATGGTACTTTCTTCAATTTTTTCGTCCTATCCTTTAAGGGAGTTGACCACTTCAACTACTCGAAGGAGGTATGCTGCAATATCTTCTTCATCTTCCATCCTCAGACTTTCATATTGTCTTCTGTGAGTTTGAAGCTTTTCCTTCTTGACTTTTGAGTCTCCATCGTATAAGCCAACTAGCTTATCCCACATTTCTTTGGCGGAGTTACAATTTATTACTTTTTTAAACTTCGAATCAGTGATTCCACTATGATGGAGTTCAAGCCTTTTGCATTTCCAATGTAGGCTTTCCTCTCGTCTTGATCTGTTGGAAGAGTGGTAGACATATGGTGCTCATTTTGAACAAAATGCCAGACTTCAAGTCCAAGGGACATTAAGTAGTAGGTCATTCTCTTTTTCCAGAAACCAAAGTTAGTGCCATCAAACAAAGGAGGTCTTCCTGATGCTTTGTGATTTCTCATCATGGTTGTGGATCCTTCTTCAAGCTATTAGGATAGTATGAAGAAGCCTGCTCTGATACCAATTGTTGGAAATACTGAGAGGGGGGGGTGATTTAGTATTGATTTTCTTTTGTTGTTGTTCTTGTTGTTACCAAAAGTGCATATATGTATATATGGAACACAGAAATAGATAGCTGGAATTAAAGCTTTTATTAACACAAAAACAATGCAATGAAATATATATATATATAATATATATATAATATTATTATATATATATATATATATATATTATATATATATATATATAACTGGTTGCAAATAGTTGCCAAGCTCCAACATGGACTTCAGTGAGGCTCCAACCTCTAGACCACCAACTCTGTCTTGCAATAGTTTTGCACTTAGGAGCACCAACTCCCAAGGATTTCAATCTTGTTCAGTTTTGAGGCTCCAACCCAAACCTGATATAAATTGTTTTGTTGTAGTTCTCTGCTCCTAAGCCTGTTGAGCTTCTACTTTTCTCTTGTTCTCTTGCTTCTCTGGCCTCTCCTGCCTCTTGCCTGTTCTTCAGCATCCTCTCTCACTGATTATACATGCATCATATACCGTCTCACCTTTCTTTTCTATTTTTAAGTATTTTATATGCCTCTGACTCTTCATTTCCGCTTTCCACTGCCTCTTTGGCTTCCTCCTCGGTTGTTGTCGTTTCCTTTGACTCTCTTGATCTTTCGGATTCTCTCCTTGGTCGTTGTGGCTTCCTCTTTGGTCTTTGTGGTTTCCTTTGTCTCTTCGTGCTTCACCAGCACTCCTGAGACACGTTGGTTCAAATGGCGAGGACCGAGTCATACGTAGAGGGCACATATTCCAAAAATTGTAACAACGCTCCTATTTTCTCATAATAGCAAGCATACATAGAGATTGTTTCGTTTAACAAACCTGCCACATCGTGATCCCAATCGCCATCAGTGTTAGTTCAACCTCCTGAACTATCGGGAGCATTTCGTAGTGTATTTCTACCTCCAAACGCCGCGCAAGCCAAAAATTCAATTACACATGAAAAATGAGCAAAAACAAGCAAAAATGGCTAAAGGGCGGACTTCAAGAAATTTTATACTTGTATCTATATTGTATCAGGTCTGCAGTATAATCAAAATCGATGCTTGTAGTTGGACAACCCTTTGTGTAGCATTACGATGGGTGGATGCGATACATTATTAACCCATAGCACAATGTTGCAACGGGTCCGCGTCTATCTCTATCGCAATCGGGGGTTGCCCTTGGCGGAGGTCCGATACAACATTGCTAATCACTATTGACAATCACAATGGACCGCTTGACACATTGTAACTCCTGCTCCCGAAGTGCCGATGCGATATAATATTATGTGCTGGAACCAATACGACTCAACGCTCTTGTGCATAAAGTTCCAAGTCTGCTTTTTGCCTCTGATAGTGTATTTTCCATACAACCAAGTATTCTTCCTCCGATAATGTATTTGCCTATATACATATGCTTTGGCCTCTGTTTGTGCCTTCGTTAGTGTTAAATGCATATATGTATGGCTTTTCCGTCGATGGGTAAATACATATATATACAAGTCTTTCTGCCTTCGATAGTGTGAATGCACGTATATATATATATATATATGTGTGTGTGTGTGTGTGTGTGCCCTGCATGCTCCCGAAACCTCTATCTGCTTCCTCCATTTCTCCGATGGCTCTGTTTGCATCCTCCATGGATATGTTTGCTCCCTTTGCTCCCTTTTCTCATCTTCTTTGGAATATATGTATGGTCTATAAGTATGGCTCCAATAGCTCTATTTTGGCATATATTACAGGCAGCGTTCCTGTAGGTGCTTCTTGGGCATGTATTACAAGTAGCACTCCTTCGATATGGATCCTCTTGCAACTCCTCTTGGTTCTTCTTAGATGGCCATATTGGCATCAATGACAACCTATGTCAACAATACCAAAGTAACAAATGTTATTCATGAGTCGAAGTCTACGAAACGTGATAAAAGAACCCCCTTTGAAGAACAAAGGTAGCATTAAACTCTTTTATAAACCTTAAGGCTTAGATTATTCTTTATAATATCAAGTACTTATCACATTGCGGCTTTCACAAAGGTGCAAACATTTAAACCATAAAAATTGTGAATTGCAATATGGTCTGAACACGAAATAATAAAAATTGTTATAAGTTGAATCAAGTCCGACCTATTGTGAATTTCTGTTTCAATGGAATAATCATCTGTTTAGGGAAAAATCACTTGAAAAATTTAAAAATACGTCGCTCATTGCAAATCGCCAAAATACCAAAGTGACTTTGAATTGATCTATTCCACATAACTCGACATCAACGATTTGTGATATTGCGATAAAACCATTTATTGCAATCGCTTGATCAGTATCGCACTTAAAACACGCAAATTTGAAATATCATTTACAACTTGCGATGCGATGGTTTGATGAGACATAAATAAAATCACATGGAGGCTTTAATGAGTAATTGATAAGGTTTAACCACATTTACTCTTTTCACAGCTCAAGAAGATTGATATCTTTTTTTAACCGTCTTGAAATAAAAGCTTCATCTTTACATTGTTTTAGAGTTTACTATGTTATCGTGCTTCCTCTTTCATTTCCGCTCTGCATTTCATTATGTTTTGTCCTTTGCCAAAATTTCAGGAAATTTCCAAATAAAACAGCGCTCATGAAAATGGCTAAGAAAGGAAAGAAGATTGCAGAGGCTACCACATCTGAAGATTTACACATGTTGATACTACATGCAACAAAGATGGTGGAACTACCTCATTGGAAGTAATGTACAATCTATTGGAGGAAGAAAACCCAAGGGTCCTAGTGACTAAAGAAACAACAGATGTTGTTATGAAACCAGCTCAAGAAAAGATAGAAAAGATAAATCAACGCCTTAGAATTTAGCCTCTTCGAGGGGGAAACCTCCTTTACATTACATAAATGAAAAATTCTTGGATCATTCAAATGATAAAACCTCCTTTCTATATATAGGAGTCTAAGGAGTAACAATATAACCCAGCTGACCTAACAATAATAACATAAAGCCACAAAAATAACAATAGAGGGATTCTATGGGGCACAGTAATAAGAATATGGGGACAATAGGGGCACAACAATAGCAATAAGGGGTACAACTACAATAGTAATGGGGTATTCACTAATATTATAGGGACCCAACATGCCCCTCTCCTTCAAAAAAGTGTTGTCCTCAACACTTGAGTAGTTCTGGACGCTTCTGTATAAGATTCTCATCCTCCCATGTGGAATCTTCAGTAGATAAGTTCTTCCACTTGATAAGATACTCTGAAATTGATCGATTTCGTAGTTTTCGAGTTCTTGTTTCTATGACTGCTTCTGGTTCCAATATAATTTTTCCTTCCTTGTCAAGTTCTGGTAATATTGTTTGAACTGGGAGCTTATCGGCTATAGCCTCCTTTAAACATTAAACATGGAAAACTGGATGCAATCGAGAAGCTGCAGGAAGCTCTAACTTGTATGCCATAGTAGCAATATTTTGCAACACCTTGTACGGACCATAATACTTTGGTGATAATTTATTATCATTCTTAGCTTGCTTGAGGGACATTTTCTTATATGGTTGTAGCCATAGGAATACCCAATCACCTACATCAAAACTTCTTTCACTGCGATGTTGATCTTCCTGTTGTTTCATTCTATTTTGTGCCAACACAAAGTTATCCTTTAAGAGTTGGAGGACTTGTTGTTGATGTTCGATGTGATGTTCCACAGCTTGAACCTTAGAATTTTCTCTTAAATATGATGTGATGGATGGTGGCTGATACCCATAAAGTGCCATAAATGGGGTCATTTTTGTTTTTGTATGGAAGGAAGTGTTATACCACCATTTAGCCAGAGGTAACCATTTGACCCATTGTGTCTGTTTATTAGATACAAAGCAGTGAAGATATCCTTCCAAACATTTATTTACTATCTCAGTTTGCCCATCAAATTGAGGATGATAAGATGAGCTATGAGCTAACTAAGTACTGAGAGAAGAAAACAATTTTGTCCAAAAATTTCCAGTGAAAATGGGATCTCTGTCACTTACAATATTCTTTGGGTTTCCATGTAGCTTTTTAATTGTTTCCATAAATGCAGTAGAAATTGTATTGGCATTAAATGGATGTGATAATGCACAAAAGTGTGCATACTTGGTAAGTCTGTAAACTACCACCATGATGACACTCTTTCCCTCAGACTTGGGTAAACCTGTGATAAAATCCATTAAAACCTCCTCCCAACGTTGGCTTGGAATGGATAAAGGTTGTAATAGACTCGGTGTCTTAATTGTTTCAAATTTATTTTGTTGGCAAACCAAACATTCCACCACAAACTTTTGAATATTTGATTTAAGACCATCCAAAAAAAATTCCTTCTTAACCCTGTGGTAAGTTTTTAAAAATCCCGAGTGCCCTCCTAAGGGAGAAGTGTGCAATTCCATAAGAATATTTGTTTTAGCTGGGAATTCTTACAGAGGTATAAGCAATCTTTGTACCATAACAAATAATTTTGCCAGCTAAATGTATCCGACGTACTGGATTCTTGTTGTAACTTTTGAATAAGTGCCCACACTTCTTCGTCATTCTTCCATTCCTCCCTTGCTTCATTTATCCAATATAGTTGGATAATAGAAATGGCGCACAACAATGCTTCGACATCCTCATCCTTTCTTGAGAGTGCATCTGCCACCACATTTTGCTTCCCTTTTTCGTAGATGATTTCAAAGTCATAACCCAACATCTTTGTGACCCACTTTTTTTGTTGTTCAGAGGATAATCTTTGTTCTAAAAAGTATTTAAGGCTATCATGATCTGTTTTTACCTTGAAGTGTCTTCCCATTAGGTAGGGTCTCCATTTCTTAAGTGCATGGAGTATTGCCAACATTTCCTTTTCGTAGATAGCTTTGTGTAAAAAACTTTCCCTTGATTGGACGACTTTCAAAAGCAATGGGTCTTTCATCTTGCATTAAAATAGCAGCAATTCCATTTCCTGAAGCATCACATTCCACAATAAAGGTTTTTGTGAAGTCCGGTGTAGCTAAGACCGGTGCTTGGCACATTGCCTCTTTAAGATGTTCAAAGCCCTTTGTTGCTTCTGGAGTCCATGAAAATGTGTCTTTCTTCAATAATGTTGTTAGAGGTGCTTCTATTTTCTCCCATAATTCTTAACAAACTTGTGATAATACCCTGTCAACCTGAGAAATCCTTGCAGATGCTTTATGGATGTGGGGTTTTCCATTCCTTAATGGCTTTAATTTTGCTAGGGTCTACCTTAACTCCTTCATGAGATACAATATGACCCAGATATTCCACCTCTTGTACTCCAAAGAAACATTTGGATCTTTTTGCATATAATTGTTTTTCCTTCAATAGTTGTAGCACCCTGTCAACATGTTCAACATGATCCTTCCAAGACTTGTTGTAGATTAGTATATCATCAAAAAATACTAACACAAATTTTCTAAGGAATGGTTTGAAAACTGAATTCATCAACCCTTGAAATGTTGAAGGTGCATTGGTAAGGCCAAAAGGCATGACCAAAAATTCATAATGACCCTCATGAGTTCTAAATGTTGTTTTTGGAATGTCTTCAGTCTTCATTCTGGTTTGATGATATCCTGAACGAAGATCCAACTTGGTGAAGTAAATTGATCCATGCAATTCATCCAGTAATCCATCAATGACAGGAATCAGAAACTTATCTTTAATAGTGAGCTTGTTGAGCTCCCTATAATCTGGACACATGCGCCATGATCCATCCTTCTTGTGCACCAATACTACTGGAGCAAAGAAAGAACTT
>APFE030590643.1:0-39563 GCA_000404065.3 Pinus taeda
AGAGGGAAATAAACTTGCCAAGGCACAACTGAAGCATGAACAAGGTGTAAAATGACTCATTAGACACTGACATGATAATGAAAACCCTATGAATGATGATAGACTCAGCTGAATGATGACATAGACTGACATTTGGGCAACTTTAGAAGGAGTGAAAACAAACCCTAGACCTAATGCCTAGTGACCAAATTTTGCTTGAAAACTCTTTGAAAAGACAAAATTTAACCTTAACACTCTGAAACCACTTTGTAAGAGAATATTTGATCACTGGAGGAAGGCTGGAAAGACTGACACTAACACATTTGATGAAGGAAGAAGATACTTGGGGAATTCGAAGACTAAAAGGAAAAAACTTACAAAGGTGCATTATTTACAATTTCTTACCTTATTTAGAAGACCTTGAAACTTTTCTCATATCCTTAATGTATAGTTCAAGTTTTTGTTGAAATATGGCAACAAGAATATTCCAATTTTATTTGTCCTTGAATTAAATTGTGAATTAAAATCGAATTTAGTCTTAACAACTACTTGGAATTAATTAATTAATTAATTCATTTTGAATTAATTAGTTGGAGAAATTCAAGTTATAAGTCTTTCTAAAGTCATGCAAGAGTTATCCCTTAAATTAAGGAGATAAGATTGAGTTATATTTGAGTTGTAATTAGTTAAGTCAGTCTACTGAGTTAAGTCCAGTTAAATTAGTTCCAAACTATTTGAGGAACTAATAGAGAGTTAACAGCCAGTTGATGCATGCATGCACTCAACTAGTGTACTCCAGTTAACTGAATATTCCCTCATCAGAAACTCATGCACGTCTATTATGAGAAAGACCCAATTGAGATCAAATTCAAGGACAACGTACTATCAGTTGCATGTGTTTTCTTATAAAGAAAACTCATGCATGCAGTCAAGGAATCATTCCTTCAGGATTGCGCAGTTCTAATAATGTGTGAGATCAGAGTTTTCCACTTGGTTGAAGGAGATCATCCACAAGGAACAACACAAGGAAATAGGAGCTTGGAGGGTAGAGAGGAAGGCTAGAGAGCAGCCAAGATTGCCTGTGAGCATCTGTGAAAATTGTACTGAGAGATGGCTAGCTGTGAGAGCTAAGGCTTTGTATAATTCCTATGTATTTCCACCTTGTATGATAATACAGATAGTGGGGTTTTTAGCTGAGGCTTTCCCAATGTATTTTCATGTGTATTATGCATTGATTCTTCTTCTTCTGGTTATATTGTTCAACTCGATCTTTAAGCTTCCACAAATTGATAGTAGAAGTAGGTTATATTATTCTGCTTTGATTGATATTGCATTATCGGGTTGACCTACCATCAAATTTTCTACATGGTATCAGAGCTGGATTTGTAGAAATTTTCTACATAGTAACGGAGTTGTGAACAATATACTGAGAAGAGAATTTGAAGTTTGAAGTTCGGGGTTGTAGGTGAAAATCGAATTCATATCATACTTCAATGTTGGCCAATGGCATTCTATGGCTTGAGGCTCGAGTATGCCTTGGAAGGTAGCTCGAATTACATAGCATGGAAAGATAGAATGGAGGCTGTATTAGAAGACAATGACTTGAAGGAATTCATTGATCATGAAATCCCAAAACCAACTTCAACTAATGCACAAGAGTTGGTTCAGTGGAAGAAGTGTGTGGTGAAGGCTAGACAAATCATCCTTCAGGGATTTCAAGACCATATTGTCTCGAGTATCCATGGGAAGGATACTCCATTTTCAATGTGGAAGACATTGAAGGACCTCTACTAGAACAATAGCGACCAGAGGAAATTGGTGCTCAAGGATAAGCTTCGAGGAATCAAGATGGAGAAGGGAGATATTATTTCCACATACCTGAACAAGCTCACCACCTACAGATATGAGCTCAACAGTGTGGGAATAACTACTGCCAATGATGATATGGTGAGCCTCGCTCTCCTTGGCCTTCCAAAGAGTTGGAATAGCTACTAGGACTCTGTGAATGGAAGGGAGAAACTGCTGGATTGGGAACGATTGTGGTTGGATCTTATGCAGTAGGAGATCAGGAGGAGCAAACAAGATGGTTCTTCATCCAAGAATGACGATGAAGAAAATATGGCCTTAGCAAGTAAGGAAAGGAAAGGGAAGGAGAAGGCTTCCCATTCCAAATCGAATTCTTCTCATGGAGGGAAGAAGGGTGACATTTCTAAAGTGAGATGCTTTAATTGTCAAAATATGGGACATTATGCGACTAATTGTGCATCGAATAAGTCCAAGAAGGGATCCTCGGAAGGATCGAAAGGTGAGGCATTAGCCTCTCAGTTCAAAACAAAATTTACCCTTATTGCATGCATGGTGTCATTGATGATGGGTTGTGTCTGGTATCTTGACAGTGGAGCCTCATTCCACATGACCAGTGATAAAAGTTTATTCATTGCCTTGGAGGAGAAAAACCTCAAGATACGCATAGAGATGGGTGACGAAGAAAGGTATAGTGTTTTAGGAGTGGGTAAGGTTGCTTTTCAGAGGGAGCATGTAGCTCCTCTCACCTTGACAGATGTGATGTATGTGCCTGGACTGAAGAAGAACTTGGTATCGGTCGCGATGTTGGAAGACAAAGGCTACGATGTTGTATTCAGTAAAGGAAAGGCATTCCTAAGACAGATAGCCATGGGTCAGACCAAGACAATAGGGATTTGGGTGAAGAATCTCTATAAACTAGATGTATATGATTGTGCATCATTGAGCATGAAAGCAGAATTGGTGCAAAGCCAAGACATTGGTGAGTTGTGGCACAGGCGGTTGGGCCATTTGCATGATGGGGCTTTGAAGATAAATGCAACACATATCTACATGACTTCCCAAAGGTAAACTTGAGCAAGTTGACACATGCAAAGGTTGTAACTTGGGAAAGTACACCAAGTCTTCCTTGCATGACCGAGATAGTTGAGCAAAGGCTATCTTAGAGCAATTTCATACTGATGTGTGTGGACCATTCTCGACGACATCCATATTGAAGCAAAGGTATTATGTGATTTTCATTGATGACTATTCTCGTAAATGGTGGATTTATTTCATGTAGAAGAAGGATCAAACTTTCACAAAGCTTTGTGAGTTCAAAGCTTTGGCCGAGAAAGAGTTAGGGAAGAAGATCAAGGCTTTGAGAGGTGACAATGGTGGAGAATATGTCTCTCAAGAGTTTAAGGACTTTTGTGTAGCAGAAGGAAGTAAACGAGAGCTGACGAACCTCATAACCCACGGCAGAATGGGGTGGCCCAGAGGAAGAACATAACTATTGTAGGGGCAGCACGGGCAATGCTGCATGACCAAGGCCTACCACTTCACTTGTGGGCTGAGGCATGCAAAACAACAGTCTATTTGTAGAATAGAAGCCTGCATCGCATACTTGGGATGAAGACACCAAAGGAAGCTTTCTCCCGTAAGAGACTAGATGTGGGTCACTTCAGGATCTTTGGCTCATCAGTATATTGCCATGTGACAAAGGATGCATGAAAGAAGCTTGAGCCAACAACAGAGTTGGGGATACTTGTGGGGTACAGTGATACACCTCACAACTATCGGGTGTACTTTCCTACTAGTTGGAGGACAGTGGTTCGCAGAGATCTCAAGTTTGATAAGCAGAAGGCCATGCGGGTTTCCCTTGAGAGGGAGCTCCAACTACAGGCTATGGAGGAGATGTTGGTTCGTAAGGAGGAGGAGCCTCAGACTGATGTGGAGCAACCACATGCAAAGGTTCCAAGAGTGGAGACATCTACTCAACCAGAGTCTTCCAGAGATGGATGGAAGCACACAAGAGAAGCTGACAAATTGTTGGAAGATGCGAGAGAGAATGTGGGAGCACCATATTCTCAGCGTAGACAGAGGAGGTCACCTGAGAAGTACACTGGATACATGGCCCTTGGTGGGGAATGTGTTGATATCGAGCCATCTTCCTTTGAGGAAGCAATGCATCAGTCGATTTGGGTTGATGCCATGGTGGAAGAGTATGACTCCATAGTTCGTAACAGTGTTTGGGACGTGGTTCTAAGACCGACGAACAAGTTAGTTATGAGTTCCCGTTGGATTTATAAGGTAAAGCAAGTCGCTGATGGTAGTGTGGAGAAGAATAAGGCAAGATTTGTTGCCCGTGGCTTTTCGCAGGTCAAGAGGATCATGTTGTTGCAGTATATTTCGACAGAGGAGCAAGATGCTGACATTTTGACAAAGGCATTGTCAAAGTGTAAATTCGAGTTCCATAGAGACCAGATCGGGGTGGTAGATAATACCTTTCTTTTTGAGAGGGAGTGTTGAAATATGGAAACAAGAATATTCCATTTTAATTTGTCTTTGAATTAAATTGTGAATTAAAATCGAATTTAATCTTAAAAACTACTTGGAAATAATTAATTAATTCATTTTGAATTAATTAGTTGGAGAAATTCAAGTTAGAAGTTTTTCTGAAGTCATGCAAGAGGTATCCCTTAAATTAAGGAGATAAGATTGAGTTATATTTGAGTTGTGATTTGTTAACTCAGTTTACTGAGTTAAGTCCAGTTAAATTAGTTCCAAACCGTTTGAGGAACTAATAGAGAGTTAACAGTCAGTTGATGAATGCATGCACTCAACTAGTGTACTCCAGTTAACTGAAGATTCCCTCATCAGAAACTCATGCATGTCTATTCTGAGAAAGATCCAGTTGAGATTAAAGTCAAGGACAATGTACTATCAGTTTCATGTGTTTTCTTATAAAGAAAACTCATGCATGCATTCAAGGAATCATTCCTTGAGGATTGTGCAGTTTTGACAGTGTGTTAGATCAGATTTTTCCACTTGGTTGAAGGAGATCATCCACAAGGAACGTCGCAAGGAAATAGGAGCTTGGAGGGTAGAGAGGAAGGCTAGAGAGCAGCCAAGATTTCCTGTGACCATCTGTGAGGATTGTACTGAGAGCTGGCTAGCTGTGAGAGCTAAGGCTTTGTATAATCCCTATGTATTTCCACCTTGTATGATAATACAAATAGTGGGGTTTTTAGCTGAGGCTTTCCCCAAAGTATTTTCATGTGTATTGTGCATTGATTCTTCTTCTTCTGGTTATATTGTTTAGCTCGATCTTTAAGCTTCCAAAAATTGATAGTAGAAGTAGGTTATATTATTTTGCTTTGATTCATATTGCATTATCGGGTTGACCTACACCAGTTTTTCTACAATTTTTCGATATTTTATTAAAGGAACTATATCTTATCCATTTTTGTGGGAGATAAAATTTGTTACCGTATTCATTTTAGGTCATATGGCATTTTCCACAACATTGATTGTGTCCGGGAAATTGTAGGATGTATTTTAAGCTTTTATACTTTTATATACAAGTTTTTCTTTGTCAGATGTACAAGTTTGGGAATGACCTATATGCTTATGAATGCAAACATGGGAACATGCATTAAAGCAACAATATTTGTGAGCTTTGTTGTGTTAGTTTTCCAGGAACATAAAATGAATTGTAGGTGCAAGAATGAAAAGATGGGCATACATATAGAAAGAGGGACATGCATGAGTGTGAGTTAGAAAAGTTTACAGGTATAGGCATATGTTGTTTTTTGGATTGTATATACAAATACGAAACAATAACATTTTGAAACAATGGCAAGCTACTTATATGGGTTAATGCTCATATGTTGTCTATAAATATAATTTGGGAAATAGAAGACTAAAAGGGAGTGACCTATAAAGTTATAGTGTTTGGAAGGCTATTTGTGTGAGTGGTGGTATGAGTCAAGAACGAATTTGAAATTAGTTTGTGTTGCATTAACATGAAATTTCAAGACACTCAAAGCATTAACAACCGCACCTACTATTTTGCCATTTGAAAGGGCCTGCTAGTTGTACTTTCAATTGTACAATGATATTTTCAAAAACTTGAGTCTTTGTTCATAGGTTTCACTTAAGATGAGCCTTCAAGGATGAATCTAAGATAGATAAAAAAATGGTTGAGGTTAGTGTTTGGAGTTGTGGATTATGCAAGTAAAAAAATCCAATGGGAATGAAGCTAATGACCACAAATTGCACAAGGAAAGGTGCATTCACAATCTTAATTAAAAAGTTGCAAGGAAACCATGAGAAGTGTGACATACGATGTAGTTTTTGAAAGGAGACAAGAGACAAAGAGATGCAACAATGTTTGGCTTCATTAATTAGTTCATTTTCTAGTTTATGAAGCAAGAAAAAGCAACAATAACATCATTACTAAAGGCAATGTCTGAAAGAAACCTAAAGAAAAGAAACAAAATGCATCCCCGATAATGAAAATGGCAATTATGATTATGGAGCAAGAAGTCAACCTAAAAGAGGTAAAACTGGGATTGGAAATTTAAAACGATATATTCATTGCAATTATTTATTAGAAAATGGGAAGACAAAAATATTCTAACAACAAAGGAAATGGCTTGCAAAAGTAAATGAGATACGAAAAAATTTCAGAATTTTGAGTTAAAAATCATAAATGGAAATGCATGTTCACTATGTATTCCAATGGTTGCACTTTCTGAGAATTTTTGTTGTCATTCATGGCCATTCACGGGAATCACGTGGACATTGATAGATAACATTATGTTATTTATTCAATGGCTAAAAATGATCCTGCCTACCTGTGATTTGTGAACTGTGAAGCAAGTGGGATAATTGTTACCTGTGGCCTTACATCAACCCATAGTTGTGAGTTTTTAGTTGCTAGGACACTTGGACTATTCTTGTTTCACCAGTGGGCGATGTTGGTTGTTCAAATTGTCTTGTTTTATCCTTACCCTAAATTATCTTACTTTAACCTTTGTTCTATGACCTGAACTAAGCCTTTCACATATGTTTCTGGTTCCTTTTAAAGAATTTTTGGATATTCGTTATGTAAGCTTATCATATATTAAAAAGGTTAAATAGGTTTATGTTTTTTCATGTAACTCATTATTCACATTACCTTATGGCTTGACAAGTAATGGTCATTAATCAAAGTCAAAGTGGTTGGTAGAGGACCTCGATATTCCTGTACTCACTACGGTTCCTGCACTAGATTGGGACAACCGACTGATTTGATGAAGATTAGCTCCAAGTGCATTATAGTTGTCAAGAGGAAATGGCGCGACCATTAAAGACTTGTCTCATTTCCTATATAGGGTTTGGGGTGTTATGAAGTTTCCACAGATGGAGGCCGGCCACCTGTTGCTACATTTTTTGTTAGCCATTCAATACGACCGTGATCCAATGAAAACATGGATAAGTTAGGGTTTTGTAATAGCACATGCTAGCGATACTTTCAAAGACTTTGGTATTTTTGTATTTTTGAAGATTTGTATCGCCACAACCCTGGGTTGGATCCATCATTTTGTAATGTATACCTACAAAGACTTTATGTTTTCTTAATAAAAAGGAGTTAATGCCAGTTTTTATATATCGTTCTTGTTATTTCTTGTAATGGTAACTCTGCTCATATAATTTCAACGTTTCCTTAAGAGGGAAATGAGTTGGTTGGCTATGGCCCAACCAACCCTACTCACTTTCCCTATTTTAGTTGTGTGTTAGGTACAAGAATGACTGGTGTGAAGGTTTTTTTCTAATGGTGAGTGTGCATGATTGGTAATGCTCTTGTGTTTATTTTTCTTTCGCTGAGTGATCTCAGATTTGAGGGCTTGCATGTGTTGAGTATTTTTTTTTTCTTTTTTGTCAAAGAATTTTTTTGTATACTTTCTTAAAACACAACAATATGTATTTTATATGAGAAACTTCCTCTTGAATAGTTTTTGGAATAATGGTTAGGGTTGCAGGGTTTGATCATTCAAGTTTTGTTTAAAGATTTATTTCTTTACAACAAGCATACTCTAATCAAAACACATATATTGTAACTATGTAGCGATGTTAATCGTCCTGTGTAAACTATTATGTTTAAACCATATTCCTTTCTTCAATAAATATTTGCAAACTGAAGTTTTAAGTACAAGAATCATTGGCTATCACTTTTCAGGTTCAGGATTGTAAGATAGATCTTTTTATTCGATGATTGAATTCATTTATACACAAGACGTATTCAACATAGTGATAAATGTTCAGAGATGATATGAGTAAAGAATATTTTAAGTGGTGATATTTTATTCAAACGCAGTAGTTCACTATTTGCACTAAGATTGATAAAACCACCATTGACTTTCACAATTTATATTTACGAATTGTAATTTACATTTGATTTGGTATTTCTTTCATTATCCCCTGATTTGAAGCTTTCCTTTTTGCACTTGTTGATTTCATGCTTGATGACACAACATTTTGATTCATAGATTAAGGGATGTAAGACTATTGAGTGTAGATTTATTCTGGTACAGGAACAAAGTGGTTCTAGTAAAGGAACAAACTTGTTATGAGTAAGAGAATAGGATTGTTCTGGTACAGGAATAGGGTCTCTCTGGTACATGAACATAATTAATAAAACATAGAACATAAACTTACTTTGTTTTCTCAACACTAGAACTTAAATATAGGAACAAATTTGAATTCTTTCAAGTTTTTATTAAGTGGCATGCTTTATTTATTTCAACAAAGTCTTTGATTATTGTTTATGAGTGAATCTGTTTCTAAAGTAGAGCGTGTCAGAAATTATATATTACAGAGCAATGGAACACATAAAATATTGCAGAAATATAAACACAGAAAATGCATAAAACAAGAGAGACAAGAATATACGTGGTTCACTCAATTTGGGCTACGTCAACGGAGAAACTGTCATTCCTTCCTTTTATATTATCCAACAAACTGAAGAGATACAACCTAAAATAGATCTGTTGTAATTCCCTCTTCACTCTCACACAATCTCCTCTCTCTTTCTCACACAAAATACAAATATACATGCATTCTAGGGCAAAAAACCCTAAATTAAACATAACTTCTACCGTCAGATCTTCGCCTAATGAACAACTCAGATTGACTACGAAATTACAACATTTTACAAGGCAATTTTACATCTATTTTTTGTAGCCGCCCCCCCTGGACCCCCCTTGCATCATACATTTAATTGAGGTTAAAAACTATAATATTAGCATCTCACAACATTTGACCTTAAGAAATAATACAACAATTCTTTTTTTTTTTCCCTAATAGATAGTTATAATGAATAGTTAAAATGGCACACATAAAATTTAGGCTAGAGAAAAGTTAGCGTTTTTTTTATTTTTATTTATTTTTATTTTTGTTTTTTTGTTTTTGTTTTTGTTTTGTTTTATTTATTTATTTTTATTCAGGAAAAAGAAAGTATAGATAAGATATTTTGAGTAATGTCCAACAATGACTTAAAGATAGATCAATCATAATGTATTTCAATACACACAATAGTAACAAGCTACCACAATGGCAAGGAAAGTTTTATAAGTTAAACCATGTAAGGACAAAGATAAGGTAGAAGAAGCAAAACTTTTTTGTATGAGAGAAGTAGCAAGCCATGTTGAAAATGGCAACAAGAAATGCTAAAAATAGCACTGCTAAAAATAACAATTTGAGTACCAGTGTTGGATTGGGCATCAGGGAATGAAAAATGGAAGTGCTAAAAATAGAAGTTCTATTTTTAGCAGTTCGGGATGGATTCCTATTTTAGTTAGTCCCTGGACTAAAAATAGGAAGTAAAATTCGAATAGTTGTAATATTGAGTTGTAATCAATTGACTTAGTTTAACTTAGTCAAGTCTAGTTAGATTAATTTAACAGTGTGTTAAATTAATGAGAGTTCAGTTAGTTAATGCTTGCATGCATGTAACTACTGTATTTCAGATAACTGAGTATTCATTCATGGATAACTCATGCATTTCAATTCAGACAAAGACCTAGTTGAGATAAGAGAAGGGACAATGTACTATCAGTTGGATGAATATTTTTCCTATAAAGGAAGCTCATCCATGATGAGGATTTATCTCCTTTAGGACTGCGCAGTTGGATCAGAGGTTGGTGAGTGTGTGAAGAGGCAAATTCACACAAGTGGCTGCACTAGACCCTAATCAACATTGCGCAAAGAAATAGGAGGCTTGGAGGGCAGACCAGAGGTTAGAGATGGAGCAGTTGTACTTTATTGGACCTAAAAAGCCATGGCAACCTCGGTCGTCAATGGGAAATCAAGGTATGTTTCTGGATCCATCTCAATATTTTAGTAATTTTAATATGGGTCCCCAGTCCATGCCTTATCCGACCATGTGGCCCCGGTACCAGCTTCCACCTTGGCAGTAGTGGGCTCCTCAAGCTAGTTTGAGTTCCTCGTGGGCTCTAAACTGGCGGGGACCTTCTCCTCCTGGGCAGTTTCCCTAGTCAATTCCACAACAACAACTTCAGTTACCCTCTAATGTGCCTCCTGGTAATCAACCTGTTCATCCCCAACTTCCCATCCAACCCAATCCAAATCCTAACAATAAAGGGGCTCAACAAGCTGACACCCTCAACTTACCTTCATACAACATCTCTACTGCAAAATTCTATGAGATGAATTTATGATCTCGGCGGACACTAGATGCTCAACCCTCACCAGTTATCATTGAACAAATTGACAGTGAGGAAAAGGAACCACAAATGGTTGAAGAGGAATCAAACCGAGTCAACAAAAATCATACACCTCCTCAACTGCTAGTTACTCAAAAACACCAAGCTGAATCGCCCTATCGAGAAAGGTTGGCTTTGAGTAAACAAACCCTCAAGCTGAGTTCGACCTGTTAGGGGAGTTACAAAATTTATTTGTCAAGATTCCCCTGCTGCAAGCTATGAGGGACGTACCTATATACACAAAAACTCTTGGGGAATATTATGCTAAGAAGCCTAAAAAGAAATCAAGAGACCCACTCACCATTCATGTAATTGGGAAGTTATCAGATTTTATGATGGGAAGGTCCATGCCTGTAAAGTATGGGGATCTCGAGAACCCAATTTTAACTGTGCAAATTAATGGGGTAGAAATTTCAAATGTACTGGTAGATTTTGGTGCTGCCATAAATGTCATAACTGCGGAAACTATGCATGCATTAGATCTTATTACTTGAAACGCACACCTACAGTGCTAGAGCTGACAGATCGATCTACAGTGAAACCTGTAGGGAAGTTTGAAGATATCACAATTTCGGTTGATTCATGGCACTACCCTGTGGACTTCCTAGTACTCCAAACGCAATCTCCAACTGGAGGCCATCCCCTGATTCTGGGAAGACCGTGGCTGGCAACTGCAAAGGCTTATATTGGGTGTCGGTCTGGACATATGATCATTTCAAATGGACAAAACACTAAGAATTTAGTATTATATCCTCCTACATAACCTAACCCATCAGCAAAACCAACAGGCCGCAAGAAATCTTTACTGAGGAAAGAGTCTGAATCGGAAAATGAGGAATTAAGACCAGTTCTTACTATTGGATAGGCCCTCCATCTGAAAACAGAAACGAAAGATGACACAATTATTACCTTTATTAGGGATCCCTGTTCTGTTTCAGATTTAAATTAGCAAATCTGGGAGTCTGCCTTGAGTTGTGAGACACAGGAAAGTATTGGAACAACAGATGGATTTGATGAGCTACCTACAACTGCACCCCATGAAAGTATTTATGTGGAAATAGAACCAGGAAAAACCCTGAATATCAATCGAGATCTGTTAGTCCCAGAAGAAACAAATCTTGGATGTTCTTCAGAAACACAAAGAAGCCTTTGCCTGGGACTACTCAGATATGAATGGGATTCCTACTAATCTATGCACCCATCACATATACATTAAGGAGGACTATCGTCCTGTGAGGATACCCAAGAGGAGAATGAACCCCGCTCTAAAAAACATTGTTAAGGAAGAGCTTCAAAATCTGCGAGACGTGGGATTTATCTACCCCATTTCAGACAGCCAATGGGTTTTCCCATTGGTAATGGTCCCTAAGAAAAACGGTAAATGGTGGATATGCGTGGATTATAGAGAAATAAATAAGGCAACTCAGAAAGACCATTTTCCATTACCATTCATTGACCAAGTCTTGGATACGTTGGCTGGGAATAAGTTTTTCTCCTTCTTGGACGGATTTAGCAGGTACAACCAGATCCATATAGCTCCTGAAGATCAAGATAAGACCACTTTCACATGCCCTTGGGGAACGTTCGCATACCGGATCCTCCCATTTGGCCTCTGTAATGCACCTACAACATTCTAGAGGGCAATCTTGGGGATTTTTTCTAATCTGATGGATGATAGTTTTGAGATTTATATGGAAAATTTCACGGCATATGGAGATTAATTCGAAGAAGCATTGAGGAAGCTAGAAAAAGTTCTTGAAAGATGCAAGCAGGTGCGTGTCTCTTTAAGTACGGAAAAATGCCATATGATGATGAACAAAGGAATAGTCTTGGGACACTTGCTTTGGGTTGTAGGAATCCGGATGGATCCAGCTATGATAAAGGTAATACAACATTTTCCAATACCCAGAACACCCACACAGGTACGTAGCTTTATCGGTTGCGACTGGTTATTACAGGCGCTTTATAGAAAATTTTGCTAAGACATCACATCCGCTTTTTCAATTACTCACAAAAGACGCAGACTTTGTGTGGACAAATGACTGTGATGCAGCCTTTTTGAAGATCAAGGAATTGGTATGTAGCGCTTCGATCCTTTGAGGGCCAGACTGGGCATTACCATTCATATTCATGCTGATGCTTCGGAGACAACAGTTGGGGCAGTTTTGGGGTAGCAAGTGGATAAGGTACCATATGCAGTTTACTATGTTAGTAAGAACTTGGTTCCTACTGAGTTAAACTACACATCGATTGAAAAAGAATTCCTTGCTGTCATCTACGCCATCAACAAGTTTTGGCACTATATCACTGGTTACCCCACCTTTTTGCATACTGATCATGCATGCAGCCATCAGTTACCTAATGAATAAACCCGTTACTCCTGGTGGTATTACAAGATGGCTTTTGCTACTTCAAGAATTTGACATTACCATAGTAGATAAACTAGGGAAGGACAACGTGGTCGCTGATTTTATGTCTAGGTTAGAAAATAATGCCGAAGGTACATCTATCGAAGATAGATTTCCATATGAATATCTCTTTGCAATTTCCGCTAACACTCTGTGGTATGCAGATATTTCTTACTATCTTGCTACAGGGAAGGTACCTCGTCATTTGTCATATAAGGATCAACGGAAAATTATTCATCATACTACCTGATATTCATGGATGGCAGGATACCTCTTTCATACAGGGGTTGATCAACAGATTTGGTGATGTGTATCAGAGGATGATATCTATGAGATATTGAAGGCTACCCATGGTGGACCTTGTGGAGGACATTTTGTGGAGAAAAGAACAGGCCACAAGGTGCTGTAATTGGGATACTACTGGCCTTCTATCTTTCGCGATGCTAGAGATTATGTCCGAAGATGTGACACCTGTCAATAGATGGGACAACAAATCAGATGAAATTCCATTACAACCCCAGATAGTCCTTGAACCTTTTGAGAAGTGGGCCATCGATTTCGTTGGGCCCTTCAACCCACCTTCTCACTAGAAGGTTCACATCCTGGTTTGCACTGATTATGTGACTAAGTGGGTGGAAGCCAATGCGGTTGCGAAAGCAACAGAACAAGTGGTTGCAGATTTCCTTTTTGAAGATCTTTTTTCCCGATATGGTACCCCAAGAGAAATTGTTTCTGATGGAGGAGCATTGTTCACATCCCACATGATAGGGAGGCTTATGCAGAAATACGGGGTTAAACACAGAGTGACAACTCCTTATCCCCAAGCGAATGGACAGGTAGAAAGTACAAACAAGGTATCAGAAAATATCTTGACAAAAACTATAGCAAGTCATCGCCGAGATTGGTCGCAAAAAATTCCAGAAGCTCTTTAGGAGTATAGGATTACATGGCAGAATACAATCGGGTTTTCACCATTTGAGCTAGTCTATGGGAAGTCTCCCTTGTTTCCAGTAGAGTTCGAGATCAATATGCCCAGAACGGCTTTGGAAGTGGGGTTAGACTTATCAGAGGCCCAAAAACACCGACTGGAACAACTCAATGAGTTAGACGAGATTCGTTCTGTGTATGTCCAGAGAACCACTGCTATCCAACAACAAAGAATGAAATGGCATGATAAATTTATCAAGAATAAGGTGTTTCATACAGGGGACTAGGCATTTCTCTATGACTCCCGGTTCAAAGATTTTAAACGAAAGCTTCACACTCGTTGGATGGGACCCTATGAAGTGGATGATGTATTCGACAATGAAACAGTCAGATTGGTTATGACAGATGAAAATCGTACTTCCTTCCTAGTGAACAGACAATGTCTGAAGTTATATCACCATCCAACTTCTAAGGATGCCTTCATTAAACATCTTTCTGATACGTCATGTTTAATGGTTGTTGGTGTAGAGAACACTCTTTCTACCTTCTGTTAATATATATATATATGTTGTTACTACTTACTTGTTTGTCTTTTGCAGGAATAAGAACCGAATTATGGCTAGGAGAAACTGAGAAATTTTCCAAGTAACAGTCGTTGTTGTTACTCCGCCGGTGTTGTTACTCTACCGTTGTTGTTACTCTGCCAGTGTTGTTACTCTATCGTTTCTATTACTCCGTTGGTGCTGTTACTCCGTCGTCGTTGTTACTCTATTAGCGTTGTTACTCCGCCGTTGCTGTTACTCCACCGATGTTGTTACTCCACCGTTGTTGTTACTCCGCCAATGCTGTTACTCCGCCGTTGCTATTACTCCGCTAGTGTTGTTACTCTGTCGTTGTTGTTACTCCGCAGGTGGTGTTACTTCGTCGTTGTTGTTACTCCATCGATGTTCTTACTCCGTCGTTGTTGTTACTCCGTCGCTGCTGTTACTCTATCATTTTGTTACTCCACCGGTGTTGTTACTCCGTCGGTGCTATTACTCCGTCGTTGCTATTACTCCACTAGTTATTTTTGTTGTTACTCCACCGCCAAGTAGGTGGTCAGGTATGCCTTCATTGACTCTTACAAATTTAATTAAAATATTCCAAAGAACAGACCAGTACGTGCCGCAAACAACCGCATTTTAGTTGGGGGGTGGGGGGTCCCGTCATAACTAAATGACGACATACCTAAAATTGTAATTATATTACATCATTACCAAATCTAATGCGAACCGAAACCAAAAATATTGCGATTTTGTAATCATGATTTTGATGCATTGGAATTTGAAATCGTACGCCAAAAACGTTATCGGTCATTTCCCCAGTATGTTGTATTCAGTCACCATAATCATTCACTTGTACTACCATACCCTGCCATTATTTACTGTGTTTTTTGAGGTGTACCAGTCATTATTACCATTCTTTTACCTCATGGCCACCATGCTAACATTATTGCCATCGTTAGTTTGGATTGCTATTATTCTCCCCCTGTTAGGATATTCTGACACATAGGAAATAGTTAAGTATAACTTGGTCTAGTGTAGAGTTAGGTAAAGTGTGTTTCTTTACTATGTACTTTTGTAACTTACAATCCGACGTTCACGATATGTAGTGATCCGACGGTTCATTCTCTCCTCGGTATTATCGACACTTGATCTGTGGCTTAACACCCGATTGGTCCATGATCTCTATTTAAAGAGCATGGAGGGTCATTTGTAGGGTAACCGTTCATGAGAGAAGCTTATGTAAATTTTCATTCTTTTATTAATAAATTGCTTGAAGTGGCCGCGTTGGCTCAGGCCATGGATTGTTTCCCTCTTAGAGGGTTTTAACCACGTCACCAATACTGGTGTATTGATCTGTGATCTGTTTGTGAGTGGTGTCCTTTGGTGTTATGTCTGAGGAACTTACCCTGTAAATTCCTACACCCCCTACCAACCGCCTGTATCCATCGTGTCGATCCAGTTCCTACAACGATGGGTGGGTTGGCTGTGCACCATGAGCTGAAGGATACAACAATGGTCCGAAATAATCGGGAAGTATGGCAGGTTTTTGAAAATGCAGGGTGGAACGTCTATCTCAACAGGTTGCAGGGGTTTAATGAGGCAATTGCGATTGAATTTGCACTCAATTTAGAGTAAGGGAGCTCTCGGGTCTGGGGGATAGAAATCCCTGTTATAGAGGAAACCATTGTAGAGGTCAGTGGGCTATCCCAACAGGGGCAGAGATGGTTTTCGCGAAGAACCTCCCTCCCGGAGTTCCCTGAAGCATTTTTGCAAGCCAGAGAGAATGTTGTTTAGAAAGGTCGGGGGTATGACCAGAATTCATTACCACACCCATGGGGTGAGGTAGCAGGTTTTGTAGTGAGATACATAACTTGCAAGGGGAGGTATACCACCGTGTTTAAATATCATTTCAGAATGTTGGCTCACCTCTGGTTCCCACAGTCGAAAGCCTTCTCATTGAATATGTCGTTCTTCCTGTTAAAAAGTCTCCAGATGATGGCGCAATCTGCTCGGCGTTCACGACAAGTTGCGGTAGTCATTGCCAACCATGGGTTGGTCCGGCTGTTAGTTATGCATGCAATCGATTGACTTCAAATCCCGTGGGAAACATTCCGGGATTCTACAGAGGAAGAGATAGAAGCTACTAGAGCCACTAGAGAATAAGAGTCGAAAGCGATGGAGGAAGAACCCAGAGGAGAGGACGAACACATAGACCAAGAAGAACCAGAAGAAATGGAGATGGAACCCAAGGGGCTGAAACAAAATCGGGAGCGTGAACCGGAGAGGATAGTCGAGGCTGCCCCACAAGAATAAACCTCGACCAAAGAACCATTGGAAGAAGAAGTGTTGTAGCAAGGGGCCGATATAGAAAGGGTCACCAGCACCACGACCGAGGCTGTCTCACAAGAACTGGCCTCGACTATGGAGCCAGTGGAGCAAATCAGCAGCGCTATAACAAGATAAGAGGTACCACATCAGGATGAGGTGGAAGAATTCGTTAATATTGCGGCCGGGGGTGTCCCACAAGGACCACTCTCGACCGTGGAACCGATGGAGGAAGATGAACCAGGACGAGAGGGGCCCGAAGCTGAAAGAACCGTGGGGCCAATAGAAGGAGAGGCTATAGGTATAATGGACGGAATTGACATAATGATGCAAGAATCCATTTTTATCAATGTCGTCCTGGAAGAAACAGTGCCAGCATCGTCTGATCAAGAATTGTTGGATACGGAAGGTGGTGTTACACAAGAACCACCATCAACCCGTCCAGCCCTGGTATGCAGAGGAATTAGATGTTGAGACTGATGCTGCTCGACAAGAACCAACGTCAACCTCGGAACGGGGGACTGCACAGACAGGGGTTTTAACCCAGAGCAAAGATGTTGCAGACAGAGGGAAAGAGCTCGAGGTCACAGCCGGGGACGAGATAGATCAGGGGGGAAAATTATTTCAATTTTCCTCTTACTTCTCCATTCCAAAAGGGGCGAGGGTGTCTCGCTCTTCCCGACACGCAGGGGAGGATGTTGTCGTTCCACCGATTTTGAAGTTTGATGGGTCGAATAAGGGACCAACTGCCACAAGTTTGTTGGCCGCAAAATTCCAGAGAGACCTTTCCCAGGAACCCAAAAGAGAGGAAGAGACAGGTGTTTCTGAAACAAGGGAACATGGAGGGGAAATTTTGGCTGAAACATCGATGGACACCCATCAAGTGAGTCCACCACCTATCGAGATAGCTTCACAACGGGTCGAGGCAAGAGTCAGTAAGTAAGTGATTGCTACCAAGGAAGAGAGACAAAGCAAAGCAGCCCCGTCGATTAACTGTGTGGATACTCCCTCGAGTAATCCACCACCGGTCGAACCGGTTACAGTACCAGATGAGGTGGTGGTCAAACAAGAATGGATAGAGTTGTGTGAGAAATGGAGGCTTCCTGTTAAGCAAAAATATTAGATGCAATTCAAAGAAACAATACAGCTCAAAACAGAGGTGAAGAGGCTGAGAAGGCAGGTGCACCAGTTGAAGAAACAAGTGAAGAAATATAAGTGGCGTGCTAAGAAGCCCAAAGCCACGATGGCCGAAGCAGAGACACAGGTAGATGAAGTGGAAACAACCTCTATTGCCACTCAGATAGACCCTATCGAGTATTTGTTTGAAGGCAGTGAGTTTTCTTTGACGGTTGAAGTACAAACTTGGAAATCCACCGTGGCGCGATATCAGAACGAAGTGAAGAAAGCCCAAGAACGAGCATCCACGACTATCTTCCAATATGTGGAGCACATAGATATAATGCGATTGAGGTATGCAAAGCAGCAACTCAAGGTGGAGCGACTGGAAAGGCAAGTGGCAGAATTGAAATCCGACAAAGAACGAATTCTCAATTTAGCATAGGAGGTGATGGCACGTCGCCCTCCTGCTTCCAGTTACTCTTTATTTTTGCATGAATGTTTTCTTTTCTTCTGTTTGGAAAGCATCAAGAAAGAAATTAGTCATGAGATTGAGGATTGTGTACAGTTCCTCCAGATATTGAGAGCCCATGATGTGCCAACTCAGCATTTGATGTGTGAGCTTTACATGCATGAGTATCTCCTACGTGTTGATAGAGAATTTAATCCGGTTCCATATGTGGGGGACATTCATTTGAGGGCCCTCACCTCTTACATTTTCAATCAGATAAGCTGGTAGAAGGCTTCTAATACGTTTGAGTCAAATTAGGTCACGAAGCCTTTTATGGTAAGAGGATAACCCGAGAGATCAGTGACTATGTACAATAAGCACGATACATCTTTAGAAATTGTGGGAACGGGGAACGGATGTTGAAGACACAAAAGTGGTGCATTGATCTCTGTGTCAAGCAATTAGTCACGTTTCAAGCTGAGGCCCTGGATAGTTGTCAGAAAATGTTGATGATGTCACCCACATTTGTCCGAAACAGAGAACTGTTTGGAGCACCAAATTTTGCACGAGCACTCAGTAGGGTGACACGTGTGCCACATTTCGTTGCAATAGCCACTTCTCCTACAAGTCAATGCTCATTTTGGCACTTCCTAAGAAACTTACAAGAAATTAATAGCGTGGAAAAATTCACCTGCTCATCACTTATAAAGGATATTAATATCCCCCTCCATCCACAAACTGCACTGTATTTTTCTATCACCTCCTTACCAACATCATTTTCATTATTTTTATGAAATGGATAACCCATAAATCCTAGATATGAGTTATGAATCAATTTCTATAGGCTCACAGAGCCACATCTCTATTTTGTACGCAACCGGGAGTAATTTAACACAAATATTTACTTCATTACTAGACCAAAATGGGGGATATCTAACAAATTTAAAATACTTGATTTATCAACCCCCTTAGTCCATTGTTGAGGTTCACAAACCCGTGGAAGTCTTGGTTGGACTATGATAGTCATGTACTTTACCTTAGCAAATTGGGGAAAATTGTTGGGGTATGTGACAAAGTGTTCATTAAATTTCAGCTTGTCGATCATGTTGAGCATGCCACCTTATTTGATAACACCTTTCAGAATTGAAGGTGTTAACAATTTATACTTTGGCTCTTTCAACAACTGAGTTTTTTATTTTGCAACAAGTTGTGGAGTCCGCACACCACTAGCGACTTATGTCCTTGATTTATTGGGAACTAATGATGAGGCCATGGCATATGTATCTAACAAATACAAAATTCATCTGCAACTACATTTTGATTAGTTTTGTGCTTCACGCCTCGACTTTACTCTTACAAATATGAGACAATGAGAAAAGAACTGGATGAAGTCTTAGTGACTTACATGCCTTGTGCACATTTTCAAGAACAATAACTTTTAGTAATCTTGGTTATATCTTATAATAACTTCACTAGTCATGAACATAGTTTGTGATTCTAGCCATGGTAGAATTCATGCCAAGCAACCTTCCTAACATTTCCGCTGATCTAGGACACATTTTTATTTAATAGATTTAATGTCCCTTTTAATATATTTCCACAATGCCCATCCACATGGGTGGCACATGCTTTTACTGGTTCCTTTTTCTACAATTTCTTGGTTTCTATTGGCATCATTGACCACTAGATGTAGTCCACTTTTCATGTTATCACTGGTACTACACACTTTCCTTGAATGCTTATACATGTGGCTGTGCAATGTTCTTGGTGCACAATGTGTTAGCCCTTCACTGTAACAAGATATATCTACTTTTCCAAGTTAGTCACATTGTTCCTGCCAACACAACATTCTTTGGGCTCTCTACTTCACAATGTTGACCTGTGAATGCCAATAAGGTTACAAAAACAAATATTTTTTACCCCTACAAACACATCAACTTTGGAAAGTGGGGTAATTGTCTCTAGACAATTTTAGTCGGTTCCCTTTGACAAGTCATTGATGGGATCCTCATTCAGTTTCTCCGATTGTACTGTCATTGCATTTGTGACATACTGCATAAGATACAATCCAACCTAATGCATATGAAATTTCCTAGGGTGTTTCATAAATTCGTTGTCATACATCAACACAAGATCATCAACCTGGGATTTCTTTTGCTTGATATGGAAATCATGCCATGCCTTTTCCCTAGCCTTCACCTCCTAATAGGTCAACATTTTTCACCTCCCGAGTTCAATAAATATGGAGAACTAGAAATGAAAAGGTTTGTTACTAAACTACATATAAACGTGTTTTTATAAGAAGAAATCATTTTTTCCAAACACGCTTGCAAGCAATATTTCAAAATACAATATTTTCAAACGTTCTATTTTGGTTTGATTTTCTCTACAAGAGCATGTAATGTGCAACTTTATAATTTCAATACATAAGGTTGGTTTTTTAGTAAATTGACATATAATTGTAGTCTAAACCTCTCTAAAATGACAATTTGAGATGCTAAGATTTGGAATAAATTAATGAAATAAATAACACTAATATGATTTTACGGTTATGTAATAGCCTTGGGAGATTGCGTTAGAAAAGATAAACACCAAACAAACAAACTTAGGAAAAAAGGACAAGCAAACAAAAAGATAACTCCTCGGAGAACCACATTAAAGAAAAAGTGAACTGTGTAATTAAATAGAACAACATATAAGTGAGAGGAAGAATCTTACCTTAAGAATGTCATTGCAAACAGTAGCACAATAGTCTTTGTGCCATTAATATTTTCTCAAGTAATATTGTCAAGTTGGAAGTGATAGGTTTGGAGTTGAAAGTAAGATCACCAAGTGAAATTCTATTCAAGATGGAAAGGTCCTGTTGTTCCCCACCTTGTGAAGAAGGATCGCCCCTTTCTCTTTCATTATTCCTATCAAAAGAACCTTTTCTCCTTTTGTCTCCCTCCCTTTAAATTTTCTTTCCGATTCAATTATCCTTTTCGACTTCTCATAAATTGAACCTTTTCTCATTTTCTCTCACTTTAAATTCATGTTCCCATTCCCTTTCAATTCCCCCCACGAACCTTTCAAAAAATACTTCTTGCTCGATAGCACCGTGAAACCCTCTATAGTCGCTTTCCCTTTTCGTCTCTACATCATCCCCAATTCTTGTTCATAATTTGATCCCTCTTTGATAGAAACCTCCCTTGACTGGACACTCAACCTTCCAGAATATATCCCTTCTCCCCTTGGCTAGTTTGTTTCATAAAGCACTCTGCAATCCATTCCAATATATTTTCTTTATTTGTTAGTGATAAGTAACTAGGTCAAATCCCAATGAGTTTAGGGTAGCTTTTTTGACATAAAAGAAATTCTCTAACATGTCAAATAAAATAATCCTTCGTAGGTGACAACATGCAAAAAATGAGTTTAATACGTTTAAGCGCTCATTTGCTTTAAAATCAAGTTTAATATCTCTATTTTGAAACTAACATGGAATTTTTTTGGCTCAAGTCTTTCCTGAATATCTGGCGAGTCTCTCATGTCAATAAGATTTTTTATCTCTAGCTTGGCCTAAACATTTATTGAATATATGAAAAGTGTCTTGATGATCTTGTCAATAATAGTGGCAAATTCCTATCATGGACCTCTCCAAAGACCATTATCAATCCATAACACGTTGAAATCTTCAATGGTCCCATTCCCTTTCCTTTTCCGTGTTGTCCCCAATTATCGTTCCATCATTATGGCCTTTTTTTATAGCAAGCTCCCTTGATCGGTCACCGACCTTCCAATTAAGTCGATTCCTGCTCCTCTAGCCTAGGTTATTTCACAAAGTCATCTGCAATCCATCCCAATAGGATTTTCTTTATCTGCTAGTGGTAGGTCATGAGGTCGAAACCCTATGAATTTTGGGTAGACTTTTGGTCATTAAATAAAGCCTATGGCATTCCAAACAAAGTCAACACCAATTTACATACTTTTTAGTGTTTGTAAGCTAAAACATCTAGTTTCATACTTTTTACTGTGAAAATCGACCCAAAGTTTTTATGTCATGATTCTTTCTGGAATGTGTGGAGAGTCTCTCAACTTTCAAGTCAAGAATGTTTTTCTCAAATCTGGTCCAACTGTTTATGGAATATTTGGAAATCTCTCAAGAATCTTGTCAATAATAGTGGTGAATTCCCCTTAGGAACATCTCCATAGACCATTCTTGTCCTATAGCACGTTGAAACCCCTGATGGTCATTTTCACCTCCCACTCTACATCATCCCTAATTCTTGTTCCATAATTATGGCCTTCTTCATAGTAATCTCCTTCCATGGTCACTTAACCTTCTAGACTCTATTCCTACTCCCAACCAGATCCATTTCAGGGAGGCCTTTGTAATGCAGTTCAATATGATTTTCTTTATTATCCAATGGTAGTTCGCAAGGTCGAAACTTGGTGAGTCCAAGAGAGCCACTTAAAATCTTTCTTGAATGTATGGGGACCCTGTCATATGAATAATGCCTTGTGCGGAGTCCATCCTGGATGTTTATTGAATGTTTTGAAAATCTCGAAAATCTTCACAACAATAGGGGTGATTTTTGTTTCATAAATTGAAAGGAATAAATTTGTCATTCATTTTTCTCTAGAAATGCTTTAGGTATTAGCTGAAAATGCCACCGAACTCTTCGAGGTGGCGAGTTAGAATCATCTCCTTGTGGGTGCTCTGGTTGGATGTTTACGAAGGAGAAGTGCATTTTGCATACATATCCGACTCTTGAACTCTCAAATCAAATGGAAGAAACCTAATGGAAAAATTTGACACAGTTATATGAAGGATGTGAGATGTCTTTCAGTGATTAATTTTGCATATCATACCTGACCCTTGAACTCTCAAATCAAACGAGAAAAATATAATGACAACCAGAAAGATCGATTTGTTGAGCCTGGATTACAACCTTTTCCATTCGGGTAGACCATGGGATGTTTAGATGCAAAGGAAATTTATTTAAAAGTATATTTTTTTTAATCAATTAATATGCAAAATGTGTAGTAATATTTGTACAAATTATTTAAATTAGTAAGGATTTCGTAATTTTTTTTAATAGAGTTTCAGTGATTTTATTATATAAAATTTGGGTGAAACATTTTTAATGTTTTTTAGAAGAGAGAGAGAGAGAGAGAGAGAGAGAGAATTTAATCTATGAATTAAATTTAATCTGTAAGTAGTTTTGAACTTCATCCTTCTCAAAATTGTTGAATAGTTGATAATTAAGATGTTATTTGTAATGATTTAAATTATTCCATCAAAGTGGATGATCATTTATCATATATTCAATGATAAATCTCAATCTCGTTATGTTACCGATGACAATTATTATATATTATTATGCATGGCATATGTGCTTATCTTCTCCCCATCACATGTCAAATGTGTTAACCGTATGGAAATCCATGAAAGTAGTATTTAAGGAGGAAATTAATGAATGAAGATGAAATCAACCTCTTTAACATTTTATAAATGGATACGATAATGAATGAAGAAAGATAAGTTCGAAAACATGAACATTTTTCAGTGCATCTGCGTGTAATTCCCTTTAAAATTCGCTTTCCCAAGCTATAATAAGTTTGGTCATTATGAATGGGAGTGTGTTTTGGGCTTATTTTAAATCTAGTTGTTCCCTTGGATAGGTAATTAATAAACCTAAACAATAATATTGTGAAACGACTCTAGAGTTAGTAACTTGATTGGTTGGGAGCATTCTCCAATTTACTAAGAATAATTTTAAAAGATAGATTTAACTTTTATTACACTCACCTAGAATATACATTCTTACTAAATTATAAATTAGTAATATATGTACTTTAAAACTATAAATATGCATGTAATGCTTTATAAACACCAAGTGTGAAGTGTAATTGGCCTCTGCAAGGCATATTTTAGCGCTAAAGATTGTGAACGTTTAACAGAGAGGTTACCCTTAGATTAGATTATTACACCCATTGAATTATGACATATACTCCTCCTAATCCTAATGGCAACAAAATTATCTTCATCACAAAAATTGGCAATCCAAGATCATGTCCCCACAAAGTGCTTTTTCGTTGAGCCGGGAACAAAATTATCTTCGCAAAAACTGGCAATCCAAGATCATGTCCCCACAAAGTGCTTTTTTGTTGCACTGGCAGTCAAGAAAAGTGCTTTTGTTTTGCAGAGGTGGCAGTCAAGAAAAGCTTTACCGTTGAATCCAGCCAATATTTGTTTCCGATCCTTGTCCCAATCTTTGCCTTTTACGAATCTGCTCCTCCTCCTCCCATGGCTACTGCGCTTCGCTGTATGAGTCTTGTCTTGGAGCTCCATGTCATGTATGTTTGCGCTTCGCTGTATGAGTCTTGTCTTGGAGCTCCATGTCATGTATGCTTGTGAGTCTGGTTGTCTCTGTATGAGTTTTGTGTAGTCTTGTCTGGTCTCTGTATGAGTTTTGTGTTGTCTGGTATGGTCTGGTCTGGTTTGCGTGTTGTTGTGTTGCGCGGTACAGGGAGTTGAAGGTAAACATACATCACATCAATTTTCTCAAGGTAGACAGACATCACCGGAGCGAAAGGTATGTGAATGAGGAGATACCCACCCATATCCTCCTCAATCCCAGGTATGCAAATTTCTGTACATGTAACCTTCACACAGATGTTAGATTAGATTGGCTTAGTAATTGGCATACACTGCAAGAATTAGAATTAATATAATTTTGTAATTATTTCATGCAATTAGCTCTGTTCTAGCATATATTGAATTACCAGGCTAAACGCACAAATATGAATGGGCACCTGCTTCAGTTTTTGAATCCACAGAACTTGCCTAATTATGAATTGGTACATGCCCTGCTTCAGTTTTTGAATGCACAGAAATTTCTAGGCTAAACGTATTTATATGAATTCATATTTGCATGGGATGGGATTCAATCAATCGCAGGTAGATTAGGTGAATTTCTATGCATCGAGTCTCTGTTTTTCTTCTTTTTCTAGTTATAAATTCAAATAGAGACTCTGTTTTTCTTCTTCTTGGCACATAATTAAATCCTGCCACATCCACATCGTCATCCCCATCCTCCTCTCTTCTGGAAAAATCCTGTATAGTCTCTTTGTTTCCACTTTCTCCGTCTTCTTTGGTTAATGTTCATCTGATATGGTCAACTTCTGTATAGTCTCTTTGTTTCTGTGTGTCTTTCTTTTGTTAATTCAATTTTGTTAAATGCATATAAGTAGCTCTTTGTTATCAATTTTGTTGTTAAATGCATACAAGTGGTAGCTCTGCTCTCTGTTTTATATGCAATTCTGTATGATAAGGCCATCATTGTGCGTTTACTTATACTGTTTGTGCTTTTTCTTATGCAATTATGGATGATAAGGCTCTGTATTTGTACTCTCTGTTCTATATGCAATTCTGTATGAAAAGGCCGTCGTTGTGCTTTTACTTATACTGTTTGTGCTTTTGCTTATACAATTATGGATGACAAGGCTCTCTGATTGTACTGTTGTGGATGTAGCGTTCCCTTACCTCGTTGGGCTTGGGAAGAAGTCCTTATGCACCGATAACTATAAGGCTGGAAGGAGAAACAAAGAGTATATATATCTCATTAGGGTGCGGGCATTTGCTATCTCTGATCGATCCAGAGACTTGTTCAGCCTCTGTGCGGTGTTTCTGTGAAAAAACAGAGTGACTGTGCTGCATGATGCCAGTCTTATTCAACCAGCACAGACATGTACGAATATTTTGTAATACATATATATTTTTAAGAAATATATATGTAGCAGGCCATTTCCCATTAAATTTGCAGACAGTAGAATCTTTAAAGCGAATGTAGATGGGTTGCGAATGTAATATTTAGTACCCAATAAATCCTCAACCTGTACTTCAGGGCGTCCAGTGTGATGGTTAAAAATTGATAAGCAGTGCATACTTCACAAACCTTGAAGTGATGGTGAGATGATATCCCTCAGCATCGAAGACTACCACTGAGCATGTGACCTAGGGCTTTGTAAAACCATGTTGATGCTTTCTGTATTTGTGATCGACTGGTATTCCATTGCATGTAATGAAATGACCAAAAATATGTGTTTTCTTAGCTCAGATTCGATTGGGTTTAATAGTCAACGACATGTGAACCTTCGATTATTTGTTTTGAATATATGAACAAATGGATGACCTGGCACCGATCCACCCGCACTGTTATACGGAGAACATGAGAAGCGTGGACGAGGTGGATCACTGTGCCAGTGGGACCTAGTGCGTGGATTTACAAGCATGTTCAGCGAGCAGAGCAACAGCTTCAGGCATCAGAGTCACAAATCAAAATGTCTGACCACTGTGTGTTGTTCATATTCTTCCCAGCGCCAGTCCACTGGATCAACTCCTCATCGATGGGTATATTTTCTTATTTTTCATTTTATTTATAAATAGAAATTTGGATAACCCGCTGAATTTATCTGTTTCGGTAAGTAATTGGATTTCATTATTGTGGGATTCATTTTCAGCTGCTGTGTGACGGGTTCTCAGCGGGAATGGGACGCAGGAAGCAAACCACTGATGGGCTTCAGGATACACAGGTGCTCACCATTACCATTTTCTTTTTTTATGTTGCTTTTTCCATTATAGTTATCTTAAGAAAAATAGTCCCACCTATAATGTTTGACTCGGCTCCATTATTTGACCAAACCAATTCATCCTCTATGTTCTTAATTCTAACATGACTCATTTTCAGTTTTCTTGTATAGGCCTCCCATACGTCTCCTTCAATACCATCCAAACCTAGGAAGTTTGTTTTCTTCCACTCTTGATGCCATATACATTACAATTCTAGGGGGTTGCCTAATCTAAGTTATAGTTGTTTTTAGGGACTTATTTCTCCACTTCCAACCTTAGGAAGGATTAGTTCCTACCCTTTACTCTTTCTCCATTACCAACTTCCCACAGTAGCCAATTCTGCACAAGAGGGAAGGATTGGACAATGACCTTCCAACATATCAACAAATTATATTATGAGCATTCTTGGAAGGTCTTCTAATGAATTAGGTTCAATGTATTTTTATAGGATAACTTGGCTTCATAGACCCTTATTTGATACGAGCCTCCATATGCCTCTAGCTACCAAAGCCTTCCCAAAATTAGGCATATTCTAGTAAGCCCCAACTCCTTCACCTTCTTAAATCTCAACTTCTTCATCACTTTCGATTTTTAACTATGTTCATGTTCCAACATTTGCATTTTCTCTTCTTACAATGAAGCCTACTAAATGAGCCAATTTCAGTGAATAAGTACCTTTTTTATCTCATTATTATAGTAGAGTCTCGACTTTTTAATTTTCAAACTTATTTTCATCTAAATGATTTTTTTTTTTTCGTTTTGAAGTCAAAGTACATGCTCCAATACTAATGCTCAATGTAGCAAGGTTTCTCTTTAGTCAAGTTAAGAAGATGATTTCAATCATCAAATTATGTTAGTCACTTTCTTAAATGATAAATCAATTTATGCATATTTTGTTTCACTATATAGAAAGCATGGATTTTCACTGATTTTTAAAATATATTATTTTTGCAGAGAATGACTTGGATATGTGCATGGCCACGACATACGAAGCATTTACATGTCCATCATGTTCATGACAAAAGACATGAAATGATTACGACATTAATCACTTTCAAAAGAAATTAGCATTTATTTATTCATTGTGTTGTAATTACTCTCGAAAAACTCATAATAATAAAATGATATTTTTTTTTTTTGAAGGGGCTAAAAAGCCCCTTCCCAATGCCCTGAAGAACGAACCATGGTCGTTCTTAAGGGTTTGTGCATCCTCTCTCCTTTTCCACTTCTTAGTTTTTACTTTTCCTCAGATTTGGTTATGTCTAATAGTAGTTAGCATCATAGATTTTAAGCTAGTGACTTTTAATGATACATCAATCTACATTATGGAACATACTTGAAATTTGAAATCCAAAATTAACTTCTTAATTGTTAATGTATGCTTCACACATTTTAAATTGCTAAATGCATTAAAATAGTTTTTGTTTGGGTATTGACGTGTATTCATGTTATTTTAATGTAATGTTTGATGACATTTTGTACTTTGTTTATGATCATAACTAGTGACCTATTGCATGGTGTGCCTTAGCAGTGCACCCTTCTCCATCGAACCAAAGCCTCACAGAAAATTATATATATAAATATAAAAAAATTAAAATTGTAAATATAAAATATATATCGTAATTTATATAAATTAAATTTTAATGATGGAAGGAAAACATTATATTAATTAAATTTATATAAATATTAAAAATAAAATATATACATATAAATGCAAAATATTATATTTTTAATCATTCATATAAATATATATAAACACATTTATAAACATTAAATAATAAACATTGATATGTTATTTATAAACATAATTTATATAATTTAAATTGCAATATGTTAAAATAAATATTTTATGTGAACATTAAATTCTATTAAATATATAAATATAGATAAAAACTAAAAATATATAATATAAAATATCATATTAATCAAGTATTTTAATATACTAAATTAATATTTTTTTAATGAAATTATAGTAAAATATATATTTTAAATATATCATGTGGTTATATCTAAATAAAAATACTATTTTTCTATATAATATATAATATATATTATATATATATATATATATATAATATAATTATTAAATATATATATATAATATTAAATATATGCTTTTTTATTTCCAACTCATTAAAACTTGAGTGGGCCTAATGGTTAAGAGCATGTGTTTCCTCCTAAGAGGTCATAGGTTCAAAACTAGAGGGGGGTAGAGTATGTATGCCTTTGTAGACTTAGTAGTCAAATAGGGAGGTGGGTCTCTTCTCCCACAAATAAATGGGTCTCATACACCAATGCGGTGTATGGGTTGGCCATGACGTTAAAATTGGATAATAATAATATTAGTTCATGAAATCGTGAAGATCATATTTATTTAATTAACATTTTAAAGAAATTATATAATTATGTAATATTATTTTTAATAAATATATAAAAAATATTCAAATATTAAATTTTATTAAATTTATATATATTAAGAATACATGAATATAGAGGACCCCGATGGGGGTGACAACCGGCAGACAAGAGGCTCACGACGAGGTGTTAATTCCCCAACACGCATTATAAATGTTTAACCAATTTGATGGGATCGCTTCACCTAACGTGAGCTTAGCGAACATTCTGGAGAGTGTTTGGTTTATAATTATGGTATGCTTGGTTGAGGTCTTCATTTCCATGTTACCAGAGATGGAGATGGTGGTTGTGGTGGGCGGTATTGTTTCAGATGCACAAGGTGGCTTACTCTCTAAGCCACAACACACTCATTAGTGTTAGTATGTTCCACGGGGATTCATTCTCTAGAGGCAGAGTGTGGCGTCGGCATTGGTGGAGGTTTTAGAAGGAGATACTTGGGACCCTGGTTCGTGGTGGAAGGAGGTGGCTTTCAGACTTTTGTGGCAACACAATTCTAGTGTGACATCTAATACTGGGGTCATCTGTAGTGCAACTCGGGGGCCATCCAATTTCACAATTGTGTAGGTAAATTTCTATAACTATGTCTTTGTGGTTCCTTTAGTTTGGAGTTTGGTAGTAGCTAAATTTTTTCCATCCTCATATCAGTAATGGTTGGGTGGAGCAGTGTGGTGACTAGATGCTTTATTGTTGACGGGGCCAGGGGTCTCTTATGGGTGTCGAGCTTAAAAGGGTGTTGTATTGGGGGTGGCATACTAACCCTAGTGGGTGGCCACGTGTTGTGGGGGCCTGGTGGCTCTAGGTACGAGGGTGACTACTAGTGATGTGCGTCTGGTGTTTCTTGGTGCGAGGAGAGGGTGAGTAGATAGGGAGGTGGGTCAAGGGTTTGTCGCTTATGCAACACCATTGATCCAAGGACTGGGTTGACAGTGCTAGTATTTGGAGATACTCTATGGGTGGGGGTCTCGTGGAGTTAATATAGCGAGGAGGCCATGACGAGAGATGCAACGATAAAGAGGCTGCACACATAAGGGTGTCGACCCTTGAGGCCTCAGAGTGATGCATCTGGTCGACCAACAAGGTCCTGGGGGAGAAGTTGACTAGTAGGTCAACTCTCCAAGAAGGGTGGACCTCCCCCCCCTCGATTTTAATCTATTGAGGCCCAATTACATCAAGTTACTCTGATGGTTGAGCAATTAGCTTAGGATAGGCAAGATGAATATAATGAAGTCATAACTTTCATGAATGATTTGTAGCATAACTAGTGGCACATACTAGATAAGTTGGTATCTCTTCGGCGCAAGCATAAGCATATTATGGATAAGAAGACTTGCTTGGAGGGCCATCTGGATCACATAGAGGCCCATGTGTATGAGGAATTTTGCTAACCTCCACCACCAAGAGATGAATCATATGGTCCACAACTAGGGTATACTAATGCTCAGAGATGATGGCTAGTTGTTTTTGTATCTTGGGTCATTTTTTTTTACTATGGGTTGCATGCATGAGATACTTTGGTTTTATGCTACTCTTCTGTTTGTGATTTTGTCAATACCTCCAAGCCAACCAGTCCGGGAGCAATGAAGCTAGGGGTGTTTTGAACTGGAATCAACCATGAAGTAGTATTTTGAGTAATTAATGGAAACTTTCGAATTATCTATATATATGAACCAAATATATTAGATATTTTCAATATATAAATAAAAATAACAAACATTTTATTAATATTAAATTTAAATTATTACAATACATACACAATGAAATTTTGGCTCTGTTAGGGTTTTCAAAATCTATGTATAATTAAAATTTTCAAAAACCCTCATGGTGGCCCAGACTATCTCATAGAGGAATTTTGCATTACACTTGCAGATATGTTGCCAGGAGATTGTGTGCCAAATTCACCAACTTGTTATCAGATATTTGTCAAGCTCCCCTCTAGATAGCCATTACTCATTAGGGTTTTTCATTCAAATCAGGTCACTTTTCGCTTCTTTCCGACACCCTTCTTTTATTCAAATGATGAAGTGTTGATGATAAAATCCATTTGGGGGACAAGATTCAAAGCTCAACGACTTTTGGTGTGGACCATGCTCCTTCAACAAGTAGAGAGATATTATATAGTAATGCTTCTCTGGGTATATTTAAACGAGCTCATTAGTTAGCTTCCTCATAATTTGATAAGGAATTTCCCTAAATGCGTAATGATAATTGGGAGATCATTTTAATCAAACCACCTTTGAAAGGTTGGGTCAAGGTTTCCAAAAAGAAAGGAAAAAAATGCGGGCTTGAGGATGAGCCCTTATTTGAGTGATTCATCTTTCTAATTGTTTATTCTATCCCTTTATGTCTTCTTTGTTACTCTCAATATCATTCATCCCTACTTAGATATCATTAATACAGGGAAGATTGTGCCAAAAAGTGAAGCATGATATAATTTTATTTTTGTTTGATAAAAAAAATTAAACATTAAAAAATAAATTTAGTTAAACTGTTAATTATTATAAATACATATTAAAATAAATCAATATACGCATTTTTAAATAATATACACAACAATTATTCAATCATGTTTTTTAATAGGTATGTTTAAATATTTTGTAAATATTTTATTTTAAACATTTTTTTAACAATATATTAAACATTATATATTGTTAAATTTTAAATATTTTTTTTAATACAATTATAATATTATATATATAGAATATAAATGGGGGATTAACTCACTCTAACATAGCATTGAATCTCATGAAAATTGTTGAAGTAGATTGAAAAAAAATAAGATTATACATGTATTATATTATTAATATTGATTAGACTGATATTTTCGATATTATAATAATTTAATATAATATATTTTTAAATAAAAATATTTAAATATAAAATATTATTAAATTTTAATAATAATACTAAATATTGAAATATATAACAATATGAATTAAATTAAAACAATTTTACCCGTTTATCATATATAAAATTTAAATAACAAATATCTTTTTAATATTAATATTAAATTACTATAAAAAATCAACATAAATTTTTAATGGTATGCAAATATTATTATTATTGAAGTTTTAATAAATTGTATCAATATGATCAAATATATTCTCAAAGTGGGGGCTTTTGTGAGGAGTGATTTTGTTCTACTATTTCTAGATTATTCACATAAACATAAAAACATTAAACATCAGATTTCTTCATCATATATATATATATATAGTGGAGGATGATAAAAATTGGGCTCTAATGCTTGCATGTGTGTATTTGCATAGAGAGCTTCTCTTAGCTTCAAGAATCATAAATTCTCTACTAACGAGGCCAACCACATGAAGGTGGAAGTCATCTGGCCTCCCCCCTCACTTCTAGCCTATAATTACACGAAAAACCCCACCTTCTATTTTAAATTACATAAAATATGTCATCCACGTTCATTCTAAACACATAGATATAAAAGAAACAACATAATAAAAATTATACACAATCATCAATGCATATCAAATTTCCATTAATATATGATCAGATCAAATTTTGCAAACATAAAAACATTATGCGTAAAATTTTGATTATTACAAAAAATAAGCATCAAAGTTTTAATTATTGCAAGCAAAGAAATTGTAAATACAGAGACCCCAAAAATTGTCAAACATACAAACATTACTGTCAAACACAAAAAATGCTATAAATGCATAAACATATAAGCCTATGTAAACTTTACACATTGCCAAAAGAAATTCACACACACTTTAAAATACAAGTCATACAATATAATTGTAAATACTATTCAAATCAAACTCAAAATACAAGCATACACAAACATAGAAACATCACATATCGATTACACCCTAAAAATCTTGTAAATGCATAAGATACAAGCACATGGAGATACAAAGCATTGCCAAATGAAATTTCAAACACATTCCAAAGTACATATCCAAATGTCATACAAAATCATTGTAAATACACAACCATACAAATGAAACTGAAACCTCAAACATTACTACAATCATGAATACACATCAAAATACAAAAATACACAAGCATAGAAACATCACATATCAATTACACCCTAAAAATATTGTAAATGCACAAGATACAAGCACATGGAGATACTAAGCATTGCCAAATGAAATTTCATACACATTCCAAAGTACATATCCAATTGTCAGACACAATAAATGTAAATACACAACCATACAAATGAAACTAAAACCACAAACATTACTACAATCACGAATACACATCAAAATACAAGAATACACAAACATAGAAACATCACATATCAATTATACCCTAAAAAATTGCAAATGCATAAGATACGAGCACATGGATATACTAAGCATTGCCAAATGAAATTTCATACACATTCCAAAGTACATATCCAAATGTCATACACAATCATTGTAAATACACAACCATACAAATGAAACTAAAACCTCAAACATTACTACAATCATGAATACACATCAAAATACAAGAATACACAAGCATAGAAACATCACATATCAATTACACCCTAAAAATATTGTAAATGCATAAGATACAAGCACGTGGAGATGCTAAGCATTGCCAAATGAAATTTCACACATTTCAAAGTACATATCCAAATGTCATACACAATCATACGAATGAAACAAAAACCACAAACATTGCTACAATTATGAATACACATCAAAATACAAGCATATACAATTTACATAGAAACATCACATATCAATTACACCCTAAAAATATTGTAAATGCATAAGATCCAAATGTCATACACAATCATTCTAAATACACAACCATACAAATGACTCAAAAAACACAAACTTTGCTACATACACGAACACACATCAAAATGCAAAAATACACAAACATAGAACCATCACATATCAATTACACCCTAAAAATATTGTAAATACATAAAATACAAGCACATGGAGATACTAAGCATTGCCAAATGAAATTTCACACACATTCCAAATTACATATCCAAATGTCATACACAATCATTGTAAATAAACAACCATACGAATGAAACTAAAACCAAAAATATTGCTACAATCATGAATGTACATCAAATCTTGATCACCATACATAAATAATATTGTAAATACAAAAACATACAAATATCACCCGTCAAATTTTGATCACCACACATAAAATATTGCAAATACACACATATCACACATCAAATTTTAATCATCACAAAAAACATCATGTTAATGGTCATTGCTAAAGGAGACAAACACACACGCAAACATTTCAAAATACATATCAACATGCTATACATATCCATTGTAAATACAACCATTAAAACTCAAACAACAAACATTGTCATAGACAATCATAAACAAAGTACAAAATGTCATCAAACATTACATTAAAATAACATGAATAAATTGTTTTAATGCATTTAAGAATTTAAAATGTGTAAAGCATACATTAACAATTAAGAAGTTGATTTTGGATTTCAAATTTCAAGTATGTTCCATAATGTAGATTGATATGTCATTAAAAGTTATTAGCTTAAAATCTATGATGCTAACTACTATTAGACATAACCAAATCTAAGGAAAAGTAAAAACTAAGAAGTGGAAAAGGAGAGAGGATGTACAAACCCTTAAGAATGACCATGGCTCGTTCTTAAGGGCATTGAGAAGGGGCTTTTTAGCCCCTTCAAAAAGAAATATTTTATTATTATTATTACGAGTTTTCCGAGAGTAATTACAACACAATGAATAAATAAACGTCAATTTCTTTTGAAAGCGATTAATGTCTTAATCATTTCATGTCTTTTGTCATGAACATGATGGACATGTAAATGTTTCGTATGCCGTGGCCATGCACATATCCCAGTGATTCTCTGCAAAAATAATATATTTTAAAATTCAGTGAAAAACCATGCTTTCTATATAGTGGAACAAAAAAATGCATAAACTTAATTATAATTTAAGAAAGTGACTAACATAATTTGATGTTTGAAATCATCTTCTTAACTTGACTAAAGAGAAACCCTGCTACATCTTGAGCATTAGTATTGGAGCATGTACTTTGACTTCAAAAGGGAAAAAATCATTTAGATGAAAGTAAGTTTGAAAATTAAATAGTCTAGACTCTACTATAATAATGAGATAAAAAAAATACTTATTCATTGAAATTGACTCATATAGTAGCCTTCATTGTAAGAAGAGAAAATACAAATGTTGGAACATGAACATAGTTAAAAATCGAAAGTGATGAAGAAGTTGAAGGAGTTGGGGCTTACTAGAATATGCCTAATTTTGGGAAGGCTTTGGTAGCTAGAGGCATATGGAGGCTCATATCAAATAAGGGTCTATGAAGCCAAGTTATCCTATGAAAATACATTGAACCTTATTCATTAGAAGACCTTCCAAGAATACTCATAATATAATTTGTTGATATGTTGGAAGGTCATTGTCCAAGCCTTCCCTCTTGTGCAGAATTGGCTACTATGGGAAGTTGGTAATGGAGAAAGAGTAAACGGTAGGAACTAATCCTTCCTAAGGTTGGAAGTGGAGGAGTAAGTCCCTTAAAACAACTATAACTTAGATTAGGCAACCTCCCCATAATTCTAATGTATACGGCATCAAGAGTGGAAGAAAGCAAACTTCCTAGATTTAGATGGTATTGAAGGAGATGTATGGGAGGATTTATTGGGCACTAAATATTACATTCGCAACCCATCCACATTCGCTTTAAAGATTCTACTGTCTACAAATTTAAGGGGAAATGACATGCTACAACATATTTAATGGGAAATGGCCTACTACATATATATTTCTTAAAAATATACATGTATGACAAAATATTCATACCTGTCTGTGCTGGTTGAATAACACTGGCATCGTGCAGCACTGTCACTCTATTTTTTTTTATTACAGAAACACCGTGCAGAGGCTGAACAAGTCTCTCGATCGATCAGAGACAACAAATGCCCGCCTGCCCGCCTCTCTGCACGGGCTCTCAAGGACGCCTTCGTATACTGTACCAAAATTGGATTCAAAACATTTAGGTGATTACAGTTTTAAGGAGGTCATAAATAAAATTATTGGATTCTACTATTTGTATCACAGATTTGGAATTCCCATTGTCCGGGAAAAGTAAGGCTGATTTACCTTGTCGTAACATTGAAACTGGGCAATTCAGGGGCTGTTTCTTCCAGGATCTGAGGGATACCTCAGCTCCCCACAAGTCCCCACTCCAACTTGAATTTCCTGCGTGTATGACAAACTTGCATTCTCAGGAAGGAAAAAAACAGAGCCTATTCAGATTGATTCTCAGGAAGGAAACAAACACACACAGCCTATTCAGATTGATTCTCAGGAAGGAAGGAAACAAATAGAACCTATTCAGATCAATCGAAGACTTAATCTATGGAAATCTATGTTTCTATTAATCAGAGAGAGAATTAGATGGGCATATAATCTCTGAACGTAGTATCTCTGAAACTTCTCATATAATCTGTGTATACCTGAATCGACGTTCTTCCCTTGAGCAGAGGTAGGGTGTCGCACCCTAATGAGATATGTATACTCTTTGTCTCCTTCCAGCCTTATAGTTGTCGGTGTATAAGGACTTCTTCCCAAGCCCAACGAGGGAAGGGAATGCTACATCCACAACAGTACAATCACAGAGCCTTGTCATCCATAATTGCATAAGCAAAAGCACAAACAATATAAGTAAAAGCACAATGATGGCCTTATCATACAGAATTGCATATAAAACAGAGAGTACAAAAACAGAGCCTTATCATCCATAATTGCATAAGCAAAAGCACAAACAATATAAGTAAAAGCACAATGATGGCCTTATCGTACAGAATTGCATATAAAACAGAGAGAAGAGCTGCTACTTATATGCATTTAACAACAAAATTGATAATACAGAACTACTTATATGCATTTAACAAAATTGAATTAACAGAAACAAAGAGACTATACAGAATTTGACCATATCAGATGGACATTAACCAAAGAAGATGGAGAAAGTTGAAACAAAGAGACTATACAGGATTTTAGCAGAAGAGAGGAGGATGTGGATGTGGGAGGATTTAATTCTGTGCCAATCAGGGGCAGGGCGTGTGAAGTAGTTTGCAGCAGTGCAGGAGGCAATACCGCCAAGCCAAGACAAGACAGGGGTAGTCTCTGTTTGCCATGGCACCGCCAAGCCAAGACAAGACATGGGCATCCTCTGTTTGCCATTGCACCGCCAAGCCAAGCCAATACAAGACAGGGGTAGTCTCTGTTTGCCATTGCACCGCCCAGTTAAGAGCTTGAAAAGGGCCGTCCGAACAATCCTCATACTGCAACATTGATCCCAAAGAAGAAAAACAGAGACTCTATTTGAATCTATAACTAGAAAAAGAAGAAAAACAGAGACTCTATTTAAATCTATAGACACAGACTCTATTTGAATTTATAACTAGAAAAAGAAGAAAAACAGACAGAGACTTGATGCGTAGAAATCCACCTAATCTACCTGCGATTGATTGAATCCCATCCATGCAAATATGAATTCATATAAATACGTTTAGCCTATAAATTTATGTGCATTCAAAAACTGAAGCAGGGCATGTACCAATTCATAATTAGGCAATTTATATGGATTCAAAAACTGAAGCAGGCGCCCATTTATATTTACGCGTTTAGCCTGGTAATTCAATAGATGCTGGAACAGAGCTAATTGCATGAAATAATTACAAAATCATATTAATTCTAATTCTTGCAGTGTATGCCAATCACTAAGCCAATCTAATCTAACATCTGTGTGAAAGTTACATGTACAGAAATTTGCATACCTGGGAGTGAGAAGGATAGGGGGATATCTCCTTATTCATATACCTTTCGCTCCGGTGATGTATGTCTACCTTGAAAAAATTGATGTGACGTATGTTTACCTTCACCTCCCTGTACCGCGCAACACAACAACACGCAAACCAGACCAGACCAGACCATACCAGACAACACAAAACTCATACAGAGACCAGACCAGACTACACAAAACTCATACAGAGACCACCAGACTCACAAACATACATGACATGGAGCTCCAAGACGAGACTCATACATCGAAGCGCAGTAGCCATGGGAGGAGGAGGAGCAGATTCGTAAATGGCAAAGATTGGGACAAGGATCGGAAACAAATATTGGTTGGATTCAACGGTCAAGCTTTCCTTGACTGCCACCTTTGCAAAACAAAAGCACTTTTCTTGACTACCAGCGCAACAAAAATCACTTTGTGGGGACATGATCTTGGATTGCCAGTTTTTGTGAAGATAATTTTGTTCCCGGCTCAACGAAAAAGCACTTTGTGGGGACATGATCTTGGATTGCCAATTTTTGCGATGAAGATAATTTTGTTGCCAATACGAGTATAAGTCATAATTTAATGGTTGTAATAATTTAACGTAACCCCTTTCTTAAACTTTCACAATTTCAGATGCATTGGCTTAGATTGTATTTTATTTAGTATGTCACAAATGAAATGATAGTACAATTGGAGAAATTGAATGAGGACCCCATCAATGAATTTGTCAATGGGAACATAGTAAAATTGTATAGAGACAATTGCCTCACTTTCGAAAGTTTATATGTTTGTAGGGGAAAAACTATTTTTTTTGTAACCTTATTGGCATGCACAAGTCAACGTTGGGGTTGTGCTCGTAGGAACAGTGTGACTAACATGGGAAAGTAGATATATCTTGTTGCATTGAAGGACTAACACACTGTGCACCAAGAACATTGCACAGACAAGTGTATAAGCAACCAAGGAAAGTGTGTAGTACTGATGATAACATGAGAAGTGGACTACATCTAGTGGTCGATGATGGCAACAGAAACCAAGAAATTGTAGAAAAAAGTACCAGCAAAAGTGTGTGCCACACATTTGGAATTGTTGTTAGTGAATTAGAGAGTGCTCCTAACCAATCAAGTTACCAACTCTAGAGTTGTTTCAAATTATTTTCAAAAACTATTCATGTTTTTTACCTATCCAAGGGAAGCCCAAAGAAACTAGATTTAAAATAAGGCCAAAACACACTCCCATTCATAATAAACAAACTTATTATAGCTTGGGAAATGGAATCTTAAAGGGAATTACAAGCATATATGTTGGGCACCAAATCGGCCTATCATTTTCCTGCATTTCCACTCCTCTTTTCATCCCCTTTGTATTCATTCACATATATTTACTATGTAAAACTATGAGGTAATTTCCCTTTCTTCGTCTCTTGGGATA
>APFE030590646.1:0-17099 GCA_000404065.3 Pinus taeda
TAAGAGGGAATATTTCTAAATATCTTTAAAATTATACATAAGAGAAGGAAGAGTATATAATATTATATGTGAATGGTAAGTTTTACTTTTACGTGGAGAAAATTAACTGAGTCAAAGGAACATAAGTGGACATATATTTTATATTATACCCCAAAGAGATGAATAATCATGTTTCACTAGGGTTGTAACTTTTCAAAAAGAAAAAGAAAATATTATAAATAAAAGATATATAAAGAGAAGTTTTATATTATAAAGGGGTATTTTAAATGAAAAGTTTCAGTAAAAAAAAAAAATGAAAGAATATAAAGTTTAAAATATATATATTTAAAATTAAGAAGGTTATGGTGAAAGCATATCTCTTTATATAAGTATAAAGAGAAACATTCAAATATATATAAGTGAATATAAGAAGAGGGTAGTATTAAATTATTCTTAGCGGCCAATTAAAGGGAAGATATATATATTCTTATAAAACATAAAAAGGTGAAATTGGAGAATATTCCAATTGATAGTTAAGTGTTCACAATACATCAAGTTAAAAAAAAAAAAAACTATATATTTAGATCAGATAATACCTTAAGTCATCTTGACAAAACAAATGGGATCAATCATTGAAAAAAAATGATGGAGCTCAATTCTAAAATGACAAAGGAAGAAAGGTTTTCCTATAATGGTCTTTCAGTTACAGATCACGGAGTAATTACATTAAAAGGAAGTATCCAAGGAAGAGAAGTTAATGTCGCTATCAGTCAAAGTAATGATAAAAACTATATCAACATCAACTTGGAAAGTCAACTATTAACTCCAGGTCTAAGCATTAGTGTAAAGAAAAATATTTTTGACCAAAAAGAGTACAAAATTATTGATCTACAAGTGACAATAGGTCATTATGAGTACATATTTCGATTTCATGTTATAAGGATGGACAAAAACACAGACATCATACTCGGTCAACCCTGGTTTAAGGATTTGGGTACATTCATGTTAAACATAGAGAAACAAGTTTTGATTTTTCCTTATAAAGGGAAGATGGTCACATTTCAAGACATGAAAAGTAAATCAAAATCAATAAAATATTCATTAGAAGATCTTAAGGATATCTTAGACTTGATGTTTCAAGATAACGAAAAAACTATATCAAAGAAGAAAAAAGAGCTTGAAGAAGTCATCTACAACAAAGACAAAGAAATTTTGCGCCTCAGAGATCACCAAGAAAAACTACTCGAACAAGTCAAGAAAGCTAAAGCATCAAGGAAGGAAATCAAGGAGAATTTATTTGAACAAGAATAATAAAATTTACATTTAAAGAGCCTTAATAAAATATTAATAGAACAAATCAAGTGTTTAAAAGATGAGAAGCGTGAAGGCGAAAATAAAGTTGACTCATAGAATGAGAAATGCTTACGTCTCAAAAATCATAATCAAAATTTTCTCAAACAGATTAAAAAACTTAAGGACAAAAATAAATCATTGATGAATAGGTTCAAATAACTTTTTGCAAAGTAAGCACCAAAGTCTCCAGATGTAGTAGTCCAAACTGAAGAAACAAACATCAATACCACTAATCCCGTAGTTCAGGCAAATCCAAACCTTATTGAAGTAAAAACATACTCAGAGGTTTTTGTTCAAACAGAGGAGACCCCAAATAAGGATTTAGTAATTAATTCAATAACAACAATGCCTGGAGGAAATCAGGAAACTGCCATAAAAACGTTTAGGGAAGTTCAAACAAGAAAATTTCCTTATCTACATCTGAATCACAAGAGTAAAAGCCTTAATAAATCTACAAATCGGTATCACGCAGAACATAAACAATAAACTTATGTTCAAAATAATATTGAAGTGAGCTCAATCCAGTCATACACTAACTATTCACCACCCATCTCCAAGGGTCAGAATATTTTCCATAAGATTAATCTTGGATGGTCTAATCCATTTTCAGTACGACAATTATCTCTATCACTGAGAACATCATATCATCTTGTATCAACAAAGATGAAAGCTCAGAAATAAGAAGATATGTCGATCAACAGAAGAGATTTGATCCTTCATTAGTAAGCTTTGAGGAAAAAGCTTTTTGAAGGGAAAGGCAATGTAACAAACTAAATTTATATAAAAATAAACACAAATAATGTAAAAACAACAAATAAGATTAATGATTAATTACTTAGTAATTAATGAAAAGATATGTCCATAAGGACATAACCGTTAGTGAAAGTGTACTTACCTCGCTATTTGTATCATCCTACATCAATTCTTTATATAATATACAATTTACACTTACTATCCTACGATGGTTGTACTTGTCTACGAAGTATTTTAATATTCCCGTTGCATATATGACTAGTGGTCATTACACCATTTATCTACAAAATCTACGTCTATTTAACCTTCAAATATAGGGATATCGAAGTGACCGTTGGATGAATATGTGTCTCCAGTGGGAATCCGCCGAAGGATCTAGGCAAAGTTGTCCATCATTTCGTTCCTTTGTTTCTCAAGAGCTTCTTCTAGCAACAGTTTGATAGGATCTCCTGCTCCCTCATCTTTCTTTTCTTTCGCCATGGGAGGTCATTGATGTCAGTGGGGATATTCTTGCAAAGGATCAACTAGTTCAAGTCCCAACTCCTTATACCTTGACCTCATGTGGGACATGCACAAAAAAAATGAGAAAGAGTAGGCTGCTCTGATACCACTGATCCAGGTTTATGAAGGAATGAAATGAATTACATATATAAATAGAAACACAGAGATGAAGCAAAAATAGAACTTCAATTCATTAATAATAAAGTACTAAAAGTTGTTTATATGCAGAATGGAAATAAAGTAGTTGAGACATTGGTAGCTTATCTTTGAGAAGAGATGTGGCAACTCCACTTTGAGGTTGTGACGTGCATGCCACAAATCTAGGGGAAGTGACACTTGGTCGGAGGTTTCTAAATTGATCCTTGCATGTAACCTCCAACTACTAAACATAGATCCCTGAAACAAGGGATGTCTTTGCATTTTTCCTTTGGAGAAGCAGCCCATGCATGCAAATTTGTTTATCTCAATCCCAGAGGGAGCTGGTCAACTCAATTGCACATGCAAGAGACTGCTTGATTGTTGGAGAAAAATGCGCATTTATGGCTGGGAGCTAGGCTGGCTACCTAGAAGACTTGCACAATTTCTGGGTAGAGCAGCTGACTACTGCCCATATTTGCGCAAATCTTGGGCTGAACAGCGTGCTACTGGGAAAATTTGTGCAAATCCTGTTGGGAAGGTTGGTTGGCAGGATCGCACAATCCTGGAGCCCAACAGGCTGTCAGAGAGGATTGCGCAATTTCTGGAGGGAAGGCTAGTTGCCCTCCAGAAATGTGCAACTTTCAAGGGGAAGCTACTCATCCTGTAGTTGGACCAAGTTCGAGTGAGTGGCATGTGAAGGGAAAATATCAAATTGTGATCGACAGGCTACCTTTGAGCAAGAAAGACACTGAAGCTTGAGGACTTGACGAAGCAAGGCAAGCTGTTGTGAAGGTTGGTAGGGAGGCTCCAAAACATGCTAAGGAAAAATTTTGGAGGGTGGTTTTAGCTGCAACAACACTTGGCGACACACTAGTAGAACTGCATCTCTATGAATGGACCTTGTTCGTGAAAAGAAGGTCTAACACCTCCAGAAGTATCGTTCAACTCTTAGCTCATCTTGGCTTCTCACTAGCTTGATTGTAAGATGTAGCATCCGCCAGAATCTTGGTCGATTGACACACATTCTAATCCAAGGCAGCACAATTGTTTCAATTGGGGTTGAGGGGTATATAGGTGCACAAGCAGTTTAGTCGTCAGAATCTTAGTTTCATCTCTAGTGTTGCTCCACTGTCAGCAGGCCTGGACAGAACCCCAATGGAATCACATAGGAACACAAGCATGGCTTGGCTACCAGGGAGCCTGGTTAGTACCACAGTAGAGTTACTTGCATCACCTCCCTGCACAAGAAGCATTTCTCTTCTTTCATGTTATTCATTTTTCATTCTGAATTTTTTTGACTTTTCATTTTTTTTTCACTGTGCATAGCACTTATTCATTTCATAAGCGGAAGAGGCATCTCGACTTATTGAGAGAAGAAGAGGTTATTCCAGCAAAGAAGTAGTTTATTGTATCTTCGATGTGCCTGTTAAGGTTTCCCCCTCACCTTACTCTACTTGACTGAGTTGATAATGGTTAACCCAAAAACAATCGACTAGAAAAGGTGACACTAGTTAGCGTGCAAGCATTTTGTTTTCACCAAGGTTCACTTCGAACAATACGTATTTTCCTTCGACGTATCATGGACTAGAAATAACAAGCTCATCATACAGAGGAAAGATAATAGATAACCAATTAGTGATAGTTTTATAATCCCTCTTGCACTTTACCCAGCTCATTTCATGAGTCACACATGGTTTCATGCAAACTAACCTATGAATGAAACAAGCGAACAAACTAAAAATCAACAAAGTAAAGCAAGAGCAGAAGCAAAAATGAAAGCGAAGCAAGTAAACAAACAAGCAAGAAAACAAAGCATGTAAGCAAACAAGCATGCAAGAAAACAACTGAAAGCAAACGCTACTCCTACTCCTACTCTAAAAATACATGGGTCGGATAACGTGAAGTGATACTTCCAATGCAGCCACCGGCACATTGGTAGACCCATGTTGGTGAAGGCTTGATCCATGAGCAACCCAATTGTGTGAACCAGCAAGCAAGAAAGATATAACAATGAAGACAACTACACTTCGTGATTCAAAGTGCCCACGGGACATAAGTGAGTGCATGTGCATGACAGGTAGTCCGCAGACTTATCATGGTGTTGTGTGACACTACGTGCAAATTTGAAGCATAAGCACACTCTTGATAGTGACATGAAAGCAAACAAAAGAAACAAACATAACTTGCATCGTGCACAGGTGCTTGCAATGTAAGACTCCTCCAATGCATGAGCAATGGGATCATGTAGTTCGAGTGGAGGAAGTAAAATTTGAGTGTTAGATTGATCTTGAGTGCATACAGATGAGTGATGAGGAGCTTTGAGTGTTTGAACGATTTCCTGATCGGAAATGAAACCAACCTTAGGAAGGCAAGGGCCTGACATAACCATCAGCTTGGGTTGAAGTGCCTTGACGATCTGTGGGGTTTCGACTTCGTTGACAGATGTATCCTCATAAAGAAGTAGCTTAGACGGATTAACAATGAGTGAATCAACATCGTGATCGGATGATGAGGTGAAGAGATCACAACAACCAAGATTAGAAAATTCAGGATGTTGGTGGGCATCCTCATGATTTGATGAATCACACAAAGAGGAAGATGAGGAGGAAGGATGTTCACCCTCTGTGCTTCTGGAAAAAGAAGATGAAATATCAAGTGGATTTCCAATGAATGATTGGTCCTCTCCATTGTTGGATGATGGGCTAACATATGGTGTGTCCTGTGAAAGATCAACAATGGATTCATCCATGGATGAAGACACACATGCGAAATCATGGATGGCAGGTTCACCAATGATGTTAGGAAAGAATGGAGGGGGCTTGGAAGGAAGGGAGTCATCCTTTGCCGAGTGTTAATGCTCAAGCTCCCACTCAGACTCTTCATGAATGGCAACGTGTGTTGGTTGTGCAACACCAACTCCATCCGTGGGTTGTTCCTCGTTCACAACAAGTGAAGAGTCTAGAATTGACGAACACAAGACAACATCATTTGGAGGAACACCCGGGTGCGAAGACAGAGGTCATAGAAAAGCATATGAGGACTCGAAGGACTCGCAACCAAATCTGCGTGAAAATTAAGTGAAGTGATTATGGGAGGGTGTGAAGGATGAACAGGTGTGCAAGCATGATCCTTAACATCACTAGGCGATGGTGGAACTATTGAATGAGAGGGAGGCGGACAGTTCGTTGAGACAGTGCCTGCTCCCGCATGAGATTGCACACTTCCATCAATGAATAAGGTTGAGCGAGGTTTGACATAAATATTTCTCTTGGTATGGGAAGATTTATTAAGGCAATGCTCGAACCGGTCCCAGAGATAAGCGAACTTCATCTGTCTCCTCGGAGCTTGAAACTGTAAGTCACGAAAGCACTGCCAAAAATCAATAATGGATTCATGTAGAGCCCTCTATTGTTGTAACAGTTTCTAGTCAAGATCGTCCGGATCAAAATGATAGAATGTGTCTTCAATAAGATCACAGAATTTCTCAAATGAGTGCACAGTGTTAGCCAGTAGGCTGAGCACGCAACAAAATGGAGATTCATGAAGTTTGAATGCAAGCAGCAAACCAGCATGTTTGTCAGTAAACTCATCTTCCCTATGAATCATGGAAAGAAAATTATGTATGTGCTCAGGCCAGGCCACTTCGCCTTCACCATCATACATGTGAGTGGACAAGAGATCAAAAAGCTTCCCCAAGATGGATACATCTTCACGACTCTAAAAACACCTCGGGGGAAGAAGAATGCAAGGCTCCATGAAAGATATGCAAAGGTACAAAATTGGATGAGAGGACTCTGCTTGTCATCAGGCCCTCTTTCTAGTGCCAGAAATGTTGACGGTGTTAGACCTGCCAACATGTCAAGGGGATCTCCTCGGTAAGATGTCCCAATTAGACCTTAGACCATTTGGTGTAGGAGTCCCAATAGTGGGTCGTAAGGTAATGCCTTAACTGCGATGTCGAACAAAGGAAAGTAAGATAACTCTGTCAGTAAGAAAAGAAGGTGAAGGTGAGTTCCAGGTTGAAAGGGATCAATCCCGACTCGATTAGGAACACACAACACAAAATACATGCACAGCTTCCGGCTGAGCAGTCCACTCAGATGTGTCAGTCACATCATATAAGGTAATATAACACGTACAGCACTCACGGATTATTTTGAGACAAGTGTGATAGTTTTTACAATATGGTTCATGTGAAATTTTTGTCTGATGTCCAGCAAAGTAGTCGACACAGATGGTGACAACATTAACAACATATACAACACATTAACAACAAGATTCATATAATTTCATACAAATTAGTTCATACACAAATACATAAGTTAAACAACATATATCATTAAGGCAACTAGAACAGTCCAACTACAATAACAACATATGCATGAAAATGTGTTGGCTCTTATTATATAAAGAAGTGTAAGTCACAATCATACAATACATCCATGTAAACCTGCTACCCCCAACAGTGGAATGTTACAGCCACATCTGCCTGCTCCTCCAAAGAGATGAACTAGCTTCGTGCAGTGGAGAAACCAAGGCGCGTTACAACATTGTCCAAGCTCTTTCCAAGATAGTCTTATTAGAAGGTTGGCTAACCAAAAGCCCTTACAATGAGTTATGAGGGACTATTTATAGCAAAGGGTGGAGTGACCCTTGACATTCCCCTTTGTGATAGTTCAACTCCCCTCATGACTCTTCACCTACTCTATGATTGTTACATCTGACCATTGACACTTGACTTACACTTGACATGACTCAACATTACAATGCACATGTACTCATGTGAGACAACATGGCTTGAGCAAGCCTTGCAAAACATCACTAATACTCACTCCACGGTGAGGAGACCAACTCTTTGACATGTTTGTGATGGTGAAGGTGGTGATTTGATGCCAAGCTTGGTTGTTCATGATGGTGTACATGCACCTCATGGTGACATCTCACTAAAGCGAACTCTTGCCTCTGTTGCAACCAGTGCATTAGTTCAACCCCTTCATCCAACTCGTCTACCAACATGCGCATGGTCTTTATGGGTACGATTGAACCAGCAACACACTGATGCATAGTGTCCATGTTGATCTTCAAGTGTGGTTTGGTGGTCATGCACATCAACTTGCCAAAGTACATGTTCAGCCCTAGTTGGACTTGCTTCTTGTCTTTGCCTTGGTGAGTGTGTTGAATGGATTGTATTGCATGTGTGCATTCAACAAAATGCATGTTGCTAAATCCCTTGCATGTGATCAACGACACTACTCACTATGTGCACTATGTTTCAGCTGCTGGGATGGATCCTTAACTTGTACGGACGTAGTTTCATCCGTGAGTGCATGTTGCACCCACTGTTGTTCCTATTCCTGTTGCAACTCATTCATCATTCTGTGCATCTTCATTTTCTTCTTGAGTTGTTGCTTCAGCACATGCAACTCCTTATTGGTTCCATCTACCTTTGTGTGATCTTCATTTTGCGTCATCACTTCATAGCCAGAGTCTCCAAATTTTCTTTCATCATCAATGGACCTGCTTGGGCTTGCAACCTTGTTCTACCTCCATGTTGTCAACAACCCTCCTCTTGCATTCATTGCATTTGGTATGTTGTTTTCAGTTGTTGTTCATGATGCTACTAATTGTGATGTTGTTGTTGTCATATCTTGATGTCCTTGTCTACAAACAACTTGATGTCTTCGTGGGTAGGAAAATCCATGGACACTTGATCGACTACATCCCTAGGCATGATCTGAATGGTGTCTTCATCTCTTCTCTCCTGGAAACCATTGTACCCATACTACTGAGAGGCAGATGAACACTTGTAATATTTGGATACATGGAAACATTCATGGCATGCAATCTATCAATTGAAAACCAAAATGAAAATGAGAACTGACTTATAACATACCTGGGTGAATGATCATGAATGATGCGCAATTTCGGCCAAGAGGTCGAGGGACTGACTTCCAAGACTACACAAGGCATAGTTTGGACTACTGGGAGACTGACTAACTGCCGGAACTGTGCAATGCACAGTCCAGTCTAGCTACTGACCGTTGGGATTATGCAATGCGCAATTCCAACTGGGAAGGACTACTGGCCCAGGGACAGATTTGAGCAATTTCTTGGGCCAAGAAGCCATTGTCCTCCAGAAATGTGCAAAATAGTCCTGGAGGCCAGTGCTGGGTAGGATTGTGCAAATCTGGAGAGGAAGGTGGCCCTTCCTTTCCCAAATTGCGCAATGCAGTCTTGGTGAAGGCAGAGCCCGGGCCAAGGTTGGCCCGACTCGTCAATGGGCAACTGAAAGAAATTAAGTCAATGAATACATGACAACACTAAGTGATAGTAGAAGTGATTAATAATGCATGCAAAACATGAATGAAAGATTCAGCAAATAAATCAACATGCATGTGGGTGAGGCAGTTCGCCGGTTGGGCGAACGTCCGTGCAAAATAGTTCCATGCATGCGACAACAATGAGATAGCAACGAAAATTGAAACAGAGCTAGGACAAGCTAGTATATATGTAAATGAAATCAAGTGTTCAAAGAAATAAAGAAAACAATATTCCCACAAGTGAAAACACAAAAAACGACAGAAATGCAGCACAAGGCATGGGAAGCAAGCTTACCCCAAAACAGTTGAGTTGAATGTGCTGACTTCTCCAGGATGTGATGTGGGATGTTAGATCTACAAGATTGATGTGAGGAATGAGCTCTGCAGCATACGGTTGATGAGTTTTTATAACATTGATGTTGTGACGTGCATGCCACAAATCTAGGGGAAGTGAAACTTGGTGGGAGGTTTCTGAATTGATCCTTGCATGTAACATCCAACTACTAAACATAGATCCCTAAAACAAGGGATACCTTTGTATGTTGCCTTGGGAGAAGTAGTCCATGCATGCAAGTCTATTTTTCTCAATCCCAGAGGGAGACAGTCAACTCAGCTACACATGCAAGACATTGCTTGACTGCTGGAGAAAAATGTGCATTTTTGGCTCAGAGTTGGGCTGGCTTCCTAGGAGATTTGTGTAATTTCTGGGCAGAGAAGCTAACTGCTGCCCAGATTTGTGCAAATCCTAGGCTGAACAGTCTCCTGCTGGGAAATTTGCACAAATCCTATTGGGAAGGTTGGCTAGAAGGATTGCGCAATCCTGGAGCCCAGCAGGCTGTCAAAGAGGATTGTGCAATTTCTAGAGGGAAGGCATGTTGCCCTCCAGAAATGTGCAATTCTCAAGGGGAAGTTGCTCAGCCTACAGCTGGACTAAGTCCAGGTGAGCAGCCTGTGAAGGGAAAAGATCAAAATATGATCCATAGGCTGCCTTTTAGCAAGAACGACACTCAAGCTTGAGGACTTGATGAAGCAAGGCAAGCTGCTGTGAAGGTTGGTAGGGAGGCTCCAAAATAGGCTAAGGAAAAATTTTGGAGGCTAGTTGTAGCCACTACAATAGTTTGATAAGGAAAATTGAAGTAAATTGTGCTAAAACATAGAACATACCATTTCTATCTAAAATTAACATGGTATCAAAGCTCAGCTGAAGACAAAGCCCAAGCAAGAGTGAAGAAAAGGAATCACTAAGAGAAGTTGTTGGACAAGGACTTGGAACTAGTCCCAGTGACAACTAAATCTTACTTCAAATCTAAGGACAAGTTTAAGGATAAATATGACTATCATGCATGTAATATGTCTCTAGATTTGACATTGGAAGAAAATGATGTTATGGACTATGTCAAAGGAAGAGTAGTGGAGCCTCCTTCAAATGCATCAGCATCTGCGCAAACAAAGTACAAGAAAGTGAGGTTAAAGCTAATAAAATTATTGTTGATTCTATTCACGTGCCTTTGGTTGCCTACATTTCTTATTTAGAAACATCTAAGGATATGTATGACAAGTTGGTAGGGATGTTCAAAGTAAATAATGCAAATCAAGTTCTATTTCTCAAGAACAAGTTGAAATACATCAAGATGGATAGAGGAGAATACATCCAATCCTACTTCATGAGGATTACCGAGATCAAGAATGATCTCCTATCTATTGGAGAAGTCATTAGTGATAGGGAGCTTATTGTTATTACATTTGGAGGCCTTGCAAGAGGATGGTATTGTTGGCCTGATGGGCACTGACCCCAATTCAGCGTTAGGCAACCAAGAAAATCCCTACACTACTGGCCCTTTCGGCATCACCCTACAGAGCGCAGACTGAAGTCTCACCAGAAGCAGTATGGGGGGATGCAAGAACCAATTTTCTGCACCCTGAGATGGTTGTGATTTTTGTTTTCTACCTTAATCCTTGCCTTCGCGCAGATCGATAAGCCTTTCGGGCTTATCGATGTGTTTCCTCTTCCGTCTTTCAAAACCTCCGTGAAGGTATCTGACTGTCCTTCGTACACCCCTAAACAATAATTCAAGAACTTGCTTGAATTTCTAACTATGTTATTATCTCGTTCCCCTAATTATCTTAGTGGTTAGCCAACTTTATCATGCAATTAAGATTATCCTCGTGTAAACATATATTATTACCTGCGTATTACCTACATTCAAATAATAGATAGAAACAAATACATTCGCACATGAATTTAGAATTATATTGTAAACTACGAACTTAACATATCATAATCGGATGCAACAATCAGAGACAGAAAACACAATTATTCCATAATACTTCTCTTTATTTATGATTCAAGTTCCCAGCATAGACTCTATCTGCCCTGCGCACACAGCTACAGGGGTTCGCGCACTCAGTTGTAGACTTCCACCCTAGGCCTCTACGCACTCAGCTACAAAGCCTCTTCCTACGCTAAGACTCTCACTCTTAGCTTACCCAAACTTACCAATGACTCATGACTTCTAACTTACTTACTATCCTGTCTACTTAGATCTTCTAAGACTTCCCTTTTTATACAATCCCATGGTCCATGGACCAAGGGCGGATCTCCAAAACTGACACAACCTATCTAAACTAAGGGCGGAAAACCCTTTTTGACTTTAGGTATATTCGCGCTCTGCAACCACAAAATGTGGAGACTTTACATTCTTCATACAAAATTTGGGCCTTCTACTCCAAAACTTGGGTGTTTAACCCCAAAATTGACCCCCAAGGGACCCATTCCCAATAGGCCCCCAACATAAACATGGTGACTCGCCCTCGAGTCACTCGCTTGGTGTGGAGATATTTTCGCGAAGACCTCCCAGCTCGAGCTGGTCAACTGCTACCTTAGCAATGGACTGCATTGATGCCTGCTTCAGCTCCTCGGCCAACTATTCTATCACTGGCCCTGCACTATCAGCCTATAGCTTCTGCTAAGTCTCTTGCAGACTGGCCAAATTGCCTTCAATCATGGTCATGATCCCATAGGCCTCATCTAACCAAGGCTTCAAGTGAGCCTTCAATACGACTTCCTTGTGTTGTGTTGTATCTACCTATTCCTTCAGTGCCTTGGCCTCATGCAGCTTCGCGAGCCTCTACGTGATGGCAACAGTTAGCATTATTTCCTTAACCTCGTCGTAGCACTGTTGTAGTTCCCGTGCTTCTGTCTCCAACCTCTGTACATTGGGGTCCTCTTGTAGGCTAGTGAGGACCTCAAGCGACTGCTCAAAAAGTGTCGTGTAGTCTGTCACTGAACTTGCTACCACTGCTATGCATCTCCCACAGCAGTCGCGCACTGCTCCCTGACTTCCAGCAAAGTCAAAGGTTGGGCCTTCAACTGCATCTCCACGATCATGAGATTCAGCTCCAACTAAACCTTTGCCAACTCTATACGTGCATCGCACACTCCTGCAGCGAGTGTTTAAACCCACATATCGACCAACTTAGCCTCAGAGATGTCCAGCTCTGGGACAATTCAACATGCTTCATCCACAACCTTAGTGAAGCATTGATTCTTATATGTTAGGTTGGTCACAAGGTTGATGGTGGATTCATATTGTACAGCCATCTGAGCATTGTTTATCTTTTTCTCGTTAATCACCTGCAAAGTGCGGTGATCACGGGGCTGAAGTTCGGCGACCACACTATCCTACAAAAGGTAAAGCACTTCAATAGGAAGCACTGCCAAATTAAGTCCCATGCCCTTGAGTGCACTGACAGCAGGTCTATTAGCGTCAGTCATCATCGTCAATGCTCCATCTGGAAGCACTATGGCTTGGGGGTCCCTAGTGTGTAGCATCTTCCTGGCTTCTGAGGTTCCAATGGCCACACTGGTGGGCACCACATTGGTCTGCATGTGTGAGGCGTGGATCTGCAGCTCGTGCAGACCTATCTGAATAGCGCCCATCACCTGTTGTTGTTGCTGCTCGAACTACTGTAGTAGTTCTGCGGTGGCATCCTGCATCGTATCCCCTATAGCATTCAGATCCCCGTCTGTCAGGGTGAAAGGATCCAAAGACATCTTTCTCGCTTTAGGCTTCTTCCGTGGCCCAGTCAACTTCTTGCAAGTTGTTATGTAGGCCCATAGCACCGCCAGTACATGCACATCCTAGTCATTTCTATGAGCATTGCAGACCTTTGCCAGTGCATTCTCCAGTATCTTATTGAATGCTTCCACCATTCCATTGGCATGCAGGTGATATGGCATACTCTTCTAATGATACACCTAAAATTATTATGTCAACGCGTTGATTGTTTCTTTAATAAAGTGCGTACCGTGATCACTCATCAAGATCTTTGGACAACCAAATCTTGTCAATACGTATTCAAAAATAAACTTCACCGTTTTCATGCCTATACAATGCTTCACAGGTTGCGCCTTTGCCCACCTAGTCAAGTACTAAGTCACGGTGATTATGTACCGCACACCTGTCTTCTTTCCTTGAGGCTAAATTGGACCCACAAAGTTAATCGCCCATTTCTCGAATGGTTGTAACGTCACCTGCAGCATCAAAGGAAGTTCATCCCTCCGTGATGGCCTGCCAGTCCTTTGACATGTGTCACATGCCATACCATATGCTTTCGCATCCTTATGCAAGGTTGGCCACCACAACCAATCACGTAGAACCTTTTGCGTTGTCTCTTTTCCTGCATAATGTCCTCCTACAGCTCCTCCATGAGCCTCCGCGAGAATTCTGCTTCATTCAAATTCAAGTACATAACATCGACAATATTTTGTTTGACCCCATTTTGTACAAGTGCTCTGCAATGATGGAGAAGTCTGTCGTGCACACTAATAACTCCTTCTACTGACTTGTATACCCTTCTGGAGAAATTCCCATCAACAGGAAATATATGATATCTTCAAAGTGATTGTCCACGACACACACTGCAAAGAGTTGTGTGTCAGGCAACTCCTCCTCCAAATTAGTAGGTTCCTCTCTCATTTCAATGTGCAACAGATGATTAGGTCCCGCATTCAGTCATCCTGGATTCACAATAACTTCAAATTCATACTCCTGGAACAACAACAACCATTGGCAGATATTCCCCCCCAACACAGGATTATTAACCAGGTATTTCAATGCAGAATGATCCATATAAATCTTAAAATGTCCACCCAGCAAATAGTGCCTAAACTTTTGGAGTGCATACACCATGGCTAGTCCTTTGCACTCTGTAGTGGAATAGTTCTTCTCAGCCTTGGGCAACTTCCTGCTCGCGATATAGGATGGTCCAATTCCCCCTCACCCGCCTGTGTCAGCACAACCCCCAATGCAATACATGAGGCATCCATGTGCACATGAAATTCCTTCTTCCAGTCCAGGAAGACTAGGATTGGCATGGTGACCATTTTCTCTTTCAGCACGTCCAAGCTCTTATGGCATTCATCATTCCAACAGAACATAGCATCCTTTTTCAACAACTTATCCATGGGCACAGTGATCTAGGCATAGCTCTTGATTAACTTCCAATAGTATCTGGTATGCCCTAGCGCTGTGCACAACTGTTTCTCATTCCTTGGCACCTCCAAGTTGATTATCACCGCAATCTTCACGGGGTCTACCATCAATCCTTGTTTTCATACCACATGACCTAGCAGGATCCTGAAAGGGACACAAAACATATACTTCTTTAGATTGAGCGTAATCTGGTATCTTTGACATGTACCTAACATCAAGCACAGACTTGCCACATGACGCTTGACCAATCCAAACACTATCCAATCGTCAAAGTATACCTCTAGAAACTTATGAATGAAGTCTTTGAATGTCGCAATTACTACACGTGAAAAGATTTTTGGCGCATTCTTCAGTCCAAAAGGAATTATGTTATACTAAAAGCATCCCCATTCAGTCATGAATGTCATCTTGCTTCTATCCTCAAGTGCGATTTTGATCTGATGGTACCCAGAGAACCCATCAGTGAAAGAGTATGCTTTTTGGCCACCTACATTATCTAAGACCTCGTCAGTGAACGGGGTCGGAAAAGGATCATGCACACAAGCATCATTCCGCTTCTGGAGATCCAGGAATATCCTTATTTCTTCTTCTTGTTTCTTTTCCTAAACCACTATTGGCTTACCCAATCAGATTCTTCCACTAGTTTAATAATTCCTGCCGCACGCATCTTATCTAACTCAGCGCAGACCCTTTCCTTATACTTAGGATTAAGGTGGTAAGTTCTTTGTTTTAAAAGTGTTTCAGGGTGATCTTCATGAAACCCAAGTCTCCTATTATCCCTTTTAAATCAGAAAACTTCATGGGGAACAAATCTTGATATTCGTGGAGGAGGTCAGCGATCTTGTCTACTGTTGCATCATCCCAATAGTCCCCAATCTTTGCAAATTTTGGTTCCACCTCTCTGCCAATGTTGACCTGCCTAGTTTTCTGTGACGCGGTTATGTCTGGATCCTCTATCTGTAGACCTTCAACCTTGCGATGACCTTCAGTCTCTGGAATATTAATATTTCTGGGATCCTTGTCTTCCTCTTCAGCGATCACGTTATAGCATTCCAGCGCATGACTCAGCTGGGTAGTCGAATCAAGTTGGACCAGGTCCAAAGGATCTTGCGGTATCCTAAATATCGCTACTTTAACCTCCTGTAGTGCCACGTCAATACAGTCAAACCCATCCTCAAAGTTGAATGTCATTATAAATCCCTGGTGCAAGATGTCCCATTCTTCAGTGCCATGGCAGAGCTTTGTTTCCAAGTACCAATTCATTGGTATGACGTCCAGGGTATCACAAAACAGATGCACCCATTCAGGCTGGGGCTCCGTTCCATAAGCCTTAGTCCATATGGCCAGGTGATCACGTGGATCATCCCTTCCATCATACTTATCTGTCATTGACACTTTTGGCTTCCCAAAACGTATTCTCATCATCCTCCTATAGTTGTGCCAATCACTGAAATTATCCTTGTGCATACCCCACCATCTTGCAAGCGTAGCGTGCAATGCCCAGTCCAAGGCTTGGAAGCAATGTTTTGCTATAAAATTATATATTATGAAGCAATGGAACATATAAAATATTGCAAAAATATAAACACATAAAACGCATAAAACAAGAGAGACACAGATATATGTGGTTCACCCAATTTGGGCTACGTCCATAGAGAAACAGCCAGTTCCTTCTTTTATTGTACTATCCAGCAAACTAAAGAGATAAAACCTACGATAGATCCACTGTAACTCCCTCTTCACTCTCAATCTCCTCCCTTTTCCTCACTCTGAATACAGATCTACATAGACACAATAAAATTCCCTCATATATAGCGAGGGGTTGCCTTCTAGGGCAAAAAACCCTAAATTAAACATAACTTCTACCGTCAGATCATCCGCCTAACGAACAGTCCAGATTGACTAGAAATTACTATACTTTTATAATGCAATTTTACATCTATTTTTAGCTTCAGGGGCACTGCCCCCTCACCCCCTTGCATTGAGGGGTGTACAGTCTTCCTGGGGTATACATCTAGATGAGACCTTTGAATGCAGAAGATAATCAGGCTCCACACCCAACAATCTCCCACTTGGAGACTGATTATAGCAACTCCACTGCTGCTTCATTTGCTAGACAATAACTCCACTTTGGACCTAGGTGTTTCTCATGTTCTTAATCATACTTGAAGACCAATTCAAACTGAGTATATTCTCAGTTTCTCCCTAGTTACAACTTTTGTTAACATATCTGCAGGATTTTAGCTAGTGTTTATCTTTTCCAGCTTCAACTGTCCATCTTCCAATGCTGACTGTATGAAATGGTACTCGAGCTGTATATGTTTATTCTTTGAATGAAATGCAGAGTTCTTTGCAAGATGTATGGTACTCTGGCTGTCACTGTATAACCTGCCCAACTCCTGCTTCTTACCCAATTCATCTAGAAACCTTTGTAACCAAATCATTTATTTACTAGCCTCTGTAGCAGCAACATACTCTATTTCTGTTGTTGAAAGTGCAACAACACTTTGGATTTTTGAAACCCAACTGATAGTTGTTCCATCTACAGTAAATACATATC
>APFE030590646.1:18765-33747 GCA_000404065.3 Pinus taeda
CATCTCTATGCACAAGTCTTAATTTTTTCGCTCTTCTCTTTCCCAAACTCTTAAGGAATCTGACTCTCTTCTGTTTCCATAAACACAATTTTCACATTAATTTAAATCCAACAGCTTCAACCTAGCAACAAATTCCTTGAGTGAAGAATTTGCATCCCCTTCTCACTCATGTGCCTGAGCCTATGATGCCACAATGTCGTATCTTCTCCTATAGAGGTTAAAGCATTAACAGAATTAGAAATACCATTGCATAAGTACAATGTACCAACTTTTTCTCCTTTCGCTATTACCAGGGATCCTTTAGTGACCTTCCAGGTTCTATCTACAAAAGTAGTTACGCGGCCTTCACCTCCCAACTACCCTGTTGAAAGTAGATTTTTCTTCAGATCTAGAACATGCCTTACCTCCTTCAATAGCCATTGATTTCAATTCTGCTGTTTTATAAAAATTGTACCCATCCCAACGATTTTACAGGGTTTATCATCACCCAATCGAACCTGTCCAAAATCTCCTTGAACATAACCATGAAAATGTTTCCTATCAGGTGTGGCATGGAATGATGCCCCTGAATCTACCACCCAGGTGTCAATAATATTTTCTAATGAAAGAATCAAAGCATCTTGAAACACATCACCTGTTACATTTGCTTCATGATTGTTTTCTTATTGCGCGTCTCCTTCTTTTCCCTTCTGAGACTTGCAGTATTTCCTTAGGTGTCCCTTCTTCCTGCATTTCCAGCACACAATCCCCCATCTGGACTTGGATCTGCTTTTTCTTGACTTACTGCGATATCTAGAGCTCTTTCCTCTTTTCATTTTTCTTCCCCTAGTCTCTGCAGTCAAAACATTACTTAATGTCTCACCAGAGCTTTTTCGTTGCATTTCCTCGCTAAGGATTGCACCAACAACATCATCAAACTTTAAAGTACTAGATCCAGAGATAGAGTTACTGATGGCCATAACTAAACCATTCCAACTTTCTGGCAATGAGCACAGAAATAACAGAGCCCTAACTTCATCATCAAAATTTACCCCTATAGAATTTAACTGACTTGTAACTATATTAAAATCATTTAAATGGTATGCAACGGATCCACCTTCTGACATCTTCATATTAAATAAATGCTTCATAAGAAATACCTTATTTGAGGCCGAGGGTTTTTCATATATTTTTGCCAATGCGGACATTAAACCCTATGTTGTCATTTCCTTTGAAATATTAAACGCTACCGATGCCACTAGGAACAGCCATATTGTTCCAAGTGCCTTTCTGTCGAGAATATCCCATTCTGTGTCTGTCATACTCGTCGACTTCTTTGTCTTTTAGCTCAATGGTAGGTACAAATCTCTCTGATACAAATAATCTTCCATCTACATCTTCCACAGCTGGTAGTTTTGGCCGTTGAATTTTTCGACCCTAAACATACCATCTTCCACTATTGCTCCCACTCGAACCAAGAACCCTTCTCTCCTGCGAGTTTATCAGCCAAATAGACCTTCAGCTCTAATACCAGTTGTTAGAAAATTATATATTGCATGGTTCAACCAGTTTGGGCTACGTCCATAGAGAAACAGCCAATTCCTTCTTTTATTATATTATCCAGCAAACTGAAGAGATACAACCTACAGCAAATTCACTATAACTCCCTCTTTGCTCTCAATCTCCTCTCTTTTCCTCACCTTGAATACAAATCTACATAGATGCAATGCAATTCCCTCATATATAGTGAGGGGTGGCCTTCTAGGGAAAAAAACCCTAAATTAAACATAACTTCTACTATCAGATCATCTGCCTAATGAACGGCCCAGATTGGCTATAAATTACTATACTTTTACAAAGCAATTTTACATCTATTTTTAGCTTGGGGGTGCTACCCCTGAACCCGTGCCGGGGGTCCGCTAGCCCCCGAACCCCCCAGCCAGGGGGGATTAGCCCCCCTGCGTGGAAGGGTATACAGTATTCCTGGGGTATACATCCGGTTGAGACCTTTGAATACAGAAGATAATGAGGCTCCACACCCAACATGTTTCTCCAGCACTTCTCTCTCAAATGCATCCAAAAAGAAATCAACATCAATTAGCCTATCTGTCTAGTCAATTTAACGTCGTAAATTGCTCTACATAAATTATCAATCCAGGTATCGTAAATTGATGAAGTGTGGTGCACCATATGTGCTTAGTTAACATTTTTCTTACTTCGTTGTTTTATAGATTTTATTTTATTTTGGGGTTTTGTTTTTTTTTTATCTCCTAAAGTGTCTAATGCAAATGGAAATCCTATTCTAAGGTCTTAAGAATACTTTTAAAGGTCAAGTATGGATGTAGATTCCAAGACAAGGTTTATGTCCCTAATGGTAACTTCCAAAACATAGCACTTCAAAAGATCTCAAAACATGTTATTGATGGAATTAGTACTTAAACAAAAGTGTAAGTATGCAGCTACTTCAATCAAACAAAAGATGAAATATTGATCATGAAATCACTGTCTCTGCTGCTTGTCTAAATACAGAAATAAAAGTTAAGCTACTTCACTCAAGGAAATCAAAGATTGCTCCATGACATCTACTTCACATCTCCTTCCATGTTGAGAACATCAAAGCTTTATTCAAATTCTTCAAAATTACAAAGTACAACAAAGCTCTCTAAAGCTTTCCAAATCCATCTCACAAGCTAACAAGCTTAAGAACTAACAAGTTAAGACTAACAAATGAAGGAGAGAGATCTCCTATTTATACAAAAAGATGAGAAGCTATATCATTAATGAGAGTCCATGAATCTCTCCCTTTACCTCTAGAATCCTAATCAAAATAGGAACTGATAAGACACATGTCTTCTTAGAGTTATAATACAATTAGGAGATGTGGCACATATCCTCATGATCCCATGATTATTTCCACTCAAATTCGAATTTGGCCTTAGAGTGCCACATAAGGGTCTTCTAGAAGCCTCCTTTTGACTTACATATGTCAACAATATCAACCCACTTGTTAGGTATAAGAATATGCACATTATTTTCTAATTTTTAACCACAAATTCACTTAAAAGGCTTAGAATTAATAAAGATTGGAAAAACATAAATATGACCCAATGATAATGAAAGTGGGATGAATATGGTGACATAGTAGTGAAATGGAGATGAAATGGAGGTGATATAGTGGACATAATAGTGAAAATGTAATGGAAATGAATGACATTTTCAAGACTCAACATACCCCCCAACTGAAGTTATTGCATGTCCTCATGCAATATATATTACATTAACTCTTTTGATCGTTGAGTTTTGGCTTAACTTTGCATGATATCATTTGATAACTTCATATTTCTGCAAAGTCTTTTACTTGAATTCCAACATGGTTGGTTCTTGTGTTACAACCATTTTTTTGTTGTTGTTTTCTATTTTGATCTTTGAACTTTGCATAATGATATTTTGATTATTGCTGAAAAGTATATCTTTATTGGATTGCATGATGGTTGGTTCTTGTGTGACAACCATGATTTTGTTTGTATCCAATTTATCCTTTAAGCACTTTCTCAAAAGCCATTGTATGCTCATAATAGCAATGTAATAGTTAATATATTTTCGAAGCATGTGGGCTCCTGAATATGATATGGAAATGGAAAGATATGAATATGAACGTATTCCCTCCCTGCTCCCCCCAACTGATGGTATTGGCAATTTTATGAAATGAGGAAGAGAAATCTTTTTCCAACAATTATCATTCTAGATTTTTATGGAATTCTATGGTCAAAAGTTAGAAAATGACGTACCTTCACTTACTCTTTGGAATGGATGAGTTGTATGTGTGGTGGCTAAAAAATTTTGATTATATTCTTCTTCAAGTGGTTGAACAAGAGGAGTCATAGATAGAGAAATAAGATGACTTTTTATTTCTTCTACTAAAACTTGTTGAATCCACTCCAAAATGTTGAAAATAATAGTCTTCATGTCTTCAAAACTCATTGGCACAATTCCTACTATGTGAAAAGATGTTCTAATGTCGAACATAGTAGGGAATTGTTGACTTAGTGACTATTAATGGATGCCACTAGTCAACACGAGAACTCTCACCTTTGATGACAATGAGAGTCAAGATGCCCAAACACATCTTGCGAGGCACGAATGATTTTGCCGATGTCGAGTCACCTAGAAGATCTAACGAACAAGGGACATTAATGTATTCCCATTGTTTGTCAGCATGAGAACTTGCCATTAAGGCATGCAAGCCTCAAGGTGTCTTTTCAAAAAACTTAGACTCAAAAGACTATGGACTCAATAATTTGCATTGAAGCAGGACTTATTTGCAAAATGAAAATGACAGGAAAGGGAAGATGAAAATGGAAGATGGCAATGGAGAGAAGAAATGGAAATGGGCAATAAGCATGTGAATGAGCCTCCTGCTTTTATTTGTTGGTTATGAATGGACAAAAATAGATGGAAAGTGTATGTGAATGTAAATGGAAAATATGAAGTGAAATGAGGTGAATGGTTTATTATGAAGTATGGATGTGATGGAGACAATACTATCTGAAAGTTTTTCAAGTGTTTGGATCTGATTTTGCATCAACATATTTCCTCTTTGTTGTTGATCATCCTCTTATGAAACAAATTGGTCTCTTAGAGAGACGCCATTCTCTTGTAGTCATTTGTCCTTCATCCTGGAACCTACAAAAAAAACTAATACTTCTGCTACAATGGAACTTAAGATTATCAAAGGAGAGAGATGGCCAATCTCTCTAGTTATGATATTTACACACAAAACTAAGAATTTGTATTAATGAAACAACTTCTCAAGGGAAAAATCAAAATAATTTATATCTGCTTTGAAATTGGTGTCCCAAGTTGATATTTCTTCTTTTCAGCAATTTATTTCATTATTTACCATTTCAAACTCTAACGATGGATTTCTCATTGTGTAGATCTTGTTGAGATCTTTCCAACGATACTTGAATCATCAAAATCTGATCTTGTATGAGAAAGTTAGGCTGATTTGAACAATGAGGTTTTTTTTAGCTACAGAATTGGACTTTAGTTGCAGAATGTTGATGGTTTCTGTAACTAAAAATATTGAATACAAAGTTAACCATTCATCTTTCATCATCAGTCCAAAATTAATCAATACCTTTAGAAGAGTGAGCAAATAACTTATTCATTTCATTGATTCAAAATTATTATTTTTTCCTTGACATGCAACGACTTAGTGATAACACCCAACTTGACTTCCCTTTGACCGGGGTCTTTTTCCATCAAATTGGATCAAATGAATAGGACATCATCCATGTACTGACATTTTCCCAGCTACCCATGTGGTTTGTTTCACTTGATGACACTTGCAACCTAGAATTTAACAAAAACAATAGCGGAAAGTTGAACCAGCTGCGGAAAATTGAATCATCTGCGGAAAGTGGTTGCATTCCGCACCTAAAAGACAGTCAGCCATCAGTTTTGAAATTCAGTACGCAATCCTCCAATTTTTGTATGATCAGTAGCAAGATCAATTGGTACCAAGGCATAGTTATCAAGGCCACCGATTAAACGAATTCCAAAAACTGGATTCAGCCATATGTTAATTATTGATTTACTCAAATTAGTTAAAACCAAAGCATATAATCCACCCTCACTCTAAGCGTAGTTTGATAAATATGAAGTGGAAAATAATTATGAGCTTGATCGGCGCTTTTCTTGGGATTACGGTTGACAAAGGTCGTTTTATTGCAGAGTGTTTGGCTGAAAGTATGGTCAGATTACCAAGCACGCCATAATAAAGTTTAAACACGTACACAGACAAGATCCATGAGTACCAACACTTGTGCCGATATTTTAGCAAGGAAAACATCGAGCGTAGGAATAGCTGCTTAGATGGGTGCTTGGAGAAGTTTGAATGAAATTGACAGATCAGTTTGAAGGAGGCGTACTCAACCGGTTCACATAATGGAGGAGTTAATCACTAAACATAGTCGTCTTCAATTAGGATTACTTGTTAACAGGTGGCAATAAAAGGCGGGAGACGTGGTGGAAAAAGGTGGAAGATGTATAGTTAATTATCAATAGGCCATTGATTTCAAATCAGAAGCAATCGAAAATCAACTGTCAGTTAATTAATTCAAATCCCATTTTTTCCTCGCAACCTGCAAAAATGGGCTCCAAAGAACCGAAACATTCTCTTAAACTGCCACGAATTTCTTAAAACAGTTTCTGGGTTATTTAATTGACCCTACTGGTGAAAAAACCCATGTTTTATGTTTTCCAAATTCGCCTCTGTTTGGCCAGATTGTGCATTCAAAGTTTGATGTTTTTCTTTGTTTTGCGCTTTTTTTCTAAATTGGTGTTTGAATTTGCAGGTTCATGAGTGTTTTGGAAAATTCTTGTAGCAGTATTATGAGCAGTCATAGTAGCGATAACCTACCATATGGAGATTTCCTTTGATTGTATGTGTTTGGAGATAGTATATGTCCGTCAGATTTACCTAAATCAACACACCTGTTTAAGTAATTTTGATCTGCATTTTGAAATTCCACTATTGAGCTCAGCGCTAATGGAATAGATTTTATATTACAGGTTTGTTGAAATCGATACTGAGGAGGAAGCATCAATTCTCTGTAGCTTCATTTCACGGTTTTGATCCTTCACTTATCGTTGATACTCCAAATGGAATCACCTGTTACATTTTATTTCATTTGCCAAAAAAAACTTTTATGCTCTTAGCCCTACGTGGTTTCCATGGAGTTGTTCTTGTTGTTGTTGTTTGTTTTGTTTTGTTTTTTCTTTTTTTTTTTAATAAAATTACATATGTTATATTTCCAAAAATTAAAAATATACATATATATTTTGCTAAACCAAATAATTTTTTTTAATTGATTTGTTGATTAAATTATATGTTATATTTTCAAATGAAAATATACTATATATTTATTTGCAAACAATGAATTTTTTTTTTTTTTTTTTTTTATGGTTTGTTATTTAAATTATTATATGTTTTTAAAGATTTTTAAAAATGTACATATATATTTAAACAAAAAAAGTTTAATTGAAATCAAAGTTTTTATTTGAATCAAATGAAATGATGAATTTCATTTTGTCCCATTTTCTTTCTTTTTTTCTTTTTTTTTTAACATAAAAATTCTTTTTTCTGATCCTCTAAATCACACAAAGTGCAGGAGGAGAGCATATTCAAGAATTATTAATTTTTTTTTTATTTTTTTTATTTTTGTTTACATAACAATCATTTTCCTGATCCTCCAGATTACACAAAGTGCAAGAGGAGAGCATACTCAAAAATTATTAAATTTTTTTTAGATGTAAGAAATAAAGTCTCATAATTACACTTCCCCGGCAACGGCGCCAAAAATGTCTAGTCAATTTAACGTCTTAAATTGCTCTACATAAATTATTAATCCGAGTATCGTAAACTGATGAAGTGTGATGCACCATATGTGCTTAGTTAACATTTTTCTTACTTCGTTGTTTTATAGATTTTATTTTGTTTTGGGGTTTTGTTTTTGTTGATCTCCTAAAGTGTTTAATGCAAATGGAAATCCTATTCTAATGTCTTAAGAATACTTTTAAAGGTCAAGTATGGATGTAGATTTCAAAACAAGGTTTATGTCCCTAATGGTAACTTCCAAAACTTAGCACTTCAAAAGATCTCAAAACATGTTATTGATGGAATTAGTACTTAAAAAAAAGTGTAATTATGCAGCTACTTCAATCAAACAAAAAATAAAACATTAATCATGAAATCATTGTCTCTGCTGCTTGTCTAAATACGGAAATAAAAGTTAAGCTATTGCACTCAAGGAAATCAAAGATTGCAAAGAAAGTAAAACTAAAATCAAATTACATCATTCATAGTCTGATTCCTCGCCATTTAGTCTAGCTATGGCTTTTGGAGATAATCGTCAATGACGAGCAATCTAATATCTAATTGCAGAAAAGTAAACTAAAATCAAATCACAACATTCATATTTCGATCCCTCGCTAGTTAGTCTAGCTATGGCTTTCGGAGGTAACCGTCAATGAAATGAGCAATCCAATATCTAATTGCAGAAAAGTAAACGAAAATCAAATCACAACTCTCATAATTCGATCCCTCGCCAGTTAGTCTAGCTATGGCTTTCGGAGGTAACCGTCAATGACATGAACAAGTTGATATCTAAACTAACTAACAAAGAAAATGAATAAGACTGAAATCAAAGCATAACTGAAATTGAAAAGCTAAAAAAAAACAAAGTCAGCAGAGAGGTAAATCTCATGTCACTATTTGATGCAAAAACATGTAAAGAAAAACTAATCTACGATCAACCGGTTGAACACACTTACATGAATTAAAATTGCATGAATGGAAAATCTAATTTATCAAACTTGAAAGCAATCAAATGACATAATGAAATCAAAGCAAAATTACAAAATGAAATCTACTCTACCTTACATTCTAATGTGCTCCATGACATCTACTTCACATCTCCTTCCATGTTGAGAACATCAAAGCTTTATTCAAATTCTTCAAAATTACAAAGTACAACAAAGCTCTCTAAAGATTTCCAAATCCATCTCACAAGCTAACAAGCTTAAGAACTAACAAGCTAAGACTAACAAATGAAGGAGAGAGATCTCCTATTTATACAAAAAGATGAGAAGTCATCTCATTAATGAGAGTTCATGAATCTCTCCCTTTACCTCTAGAATCCTACTCAAAATAGGAACTGATAAGACACATGTCTTCTTAGAGTTACAATACAATTAGGAAATGTGACACGTATCCTCATGATCCCTTGATTCTTTCCACTCAAATTCGAATTTGGCCTTAGAGTGCCACATAAGGGTCTTCTAGAAGCCTCCTTTTGACCTACACATGTCAACAATCTCGACCCACTTGTTAGGTATAAGCATATGCACATTATTTTCTAAGTTTTAACCACAAATTCACTTAAAAGGCTTAGAATTAATAAAGATTGGAAAAACATAAATGTGACCCAATGATAATGAAAGTAGGATGAATGTGGTGACATAGTAGTGAAATGGAGGTGATATAGTGGACATAATAGTGAAAGTGTAATGGAAATGAATGACATTTTCAAGACTCAACACCATCATAGTGAGGTAGATCCCTAACTTCAGATGACACACAACGCAATGACTTAGTCATCATATTACAACGCAATGTAGATACTTCATGTATCCAGTTCTGTCAGTGCTCTAATTCTTCGTCCAAATCTGACGTATAGTAGCTTTCGCAGTCCCATGCAATATGTCCTTCCGCTTTTGGATTTACCCAATCCTAGTCTCGCACCGTTATCTTGTAAATATGGTCCAGATTGTCATCACTTTCATAATCTCGGATGGGTTTTGTATAGCGCGGTCCTTCCACAAGATCCATCAGAACTACCACGTGGAACGACTTGTTTTCAAATATCATCTTTCGCTTCTTCGAGTTGATTACCCCATTCATGTCAGTGGCCCAATCGATTCCAAGGAGCGCAGGGTAGGGATTGCTATCATCCACAATCTTTATTACTTCAAAATCTGCCAGTGCACTCGCGCCCTCAATGTCAACTATTACTCTTTGCAACCTCCCCATTGGGATAATGCTATATTGATTCGCCATTCTTAACTGGATCGGAGACCACTAGAGTGCAGGTCTCCCCATTCTTTCCCAAGTCTATTTTGGCAAAACATTCGCATCGGATCCCAGATACAGGATAACTTGGTCCATTTCATATTCCCCTATTTGTGCTATGAGTCTCATTTCATGCCTGGTCCTTACCTTGTGCTTTCCAAGCTTCCTAACCACGCATGGTTCACCAGTAGCGCCATCCTTACCAACACACTGATTGATCAGTTCCTGCAGGCCCTTCATAGCCTTACTATCACAGAGTAGTTTCATGCAGGTCTCCAACAATGTGGTAACCTTAGATGGGTCAATTTCCTCAACTGGTTTCTCCTAACTTCCTGAGGTAGAGGCCTCAACGAAGCTTTTCTTTGCCTCCATAAATGTTTCTTTTGCTCACTCCAGATCAAAACCAGTCTCCTTTTCTAGTTCTTTGTGGACCCATTCACCTTTTGCAGGTTGCTTGCCTTTATTCTCCCCCGTCGTAGTTCCACTTTGCATCATAATGTTTACCTTAGGGTCTTCCTCGTGAGGCTCCGCCTTCATTATCTAGAGGTTCTACGTCGGCTAGGGAGGCTATGCTCCCTTTTCACAAATCTCAGCCAACAATATAGGGCAATCCCCAGTCGCATGGTCAAACTGAGTACAATAGAGGCACGACAGTCATGTTGGGTTCGGACAGTCCCTTGCCTAGTGTCCTCATCCTCCACAACTGTAACAAATCAGTTATCCTCGACCTCTATCAAACCCCCCTCCACCTCGGCCTCGGTCGCGCCCCTGATACTCACCTCGTGTTCTCCCAACACCTTGGTCTGGAGGCCGCGTTTTTGCCTGCACCTTGTATGCAGGTTTGGTAATTGCACTCCTCATGACCTACTGATTAACAGAAGTTGTAGAAGAGTTGTTGTGGTGTTTATATGAATTTCTGCAGCAAATGGCAATTGTTGGTCACATGTTTCCCAGCCACATGGCATATAGCAAACCATAGCGCGGGCCCTGTACTTGGCCTTTCCGCGGCCTCTGACCGTAAAGCCATTGGTCCCCCTACTGCAACATAGTTCGCAAAGACTAGACAGTGATCCTTGTCATGAACTTGACCCTTGCATTTTAGGCACCAAACTTCTTCGCGCGCCTCTGGCCGAGTTTTTCTATCCTTCTTTAGACTTTGCATTTCGAGAAAAAGGTTTTGCAACTGCATATGAATCTTTTGAACCCCCATATTAGCATCCTGCATCGGTGTCTCATGCAGTCTCATCGCAATTTCCAGAGATTCCTCTTGGGTTCCACATCAAAATTGTATTAAGACTCCTCACTTACTATATGGCTCATTTAAGCTGAGGCTGACCTCCAGACTTGTTCAGCTGAATCTCCAGGTCTTCAATTTGTCTTTTCATCATCCCAATTTTAGTTCTTAATTTACCATTGATCCTTCTGATATATCTTTCCTCCTTTATTGTAGGGATAGTCCAAGTGAAATATTGAGTATGACTGTCAACTACTTCATATCTTGGAACTTTTCCATCTTCCCAAATGGCTTTTACTCTTTTGAAAGTGGCTTTTTCAACTGCATGTTTCCTTGCCCTTTTCTTAAGTTGAGAAATCTCAAGATTGGAAGACATCAATTTCTTTTTGACCTCTTCGATGCTACATTCTTCTTCTTGAGTGATAATTTCCTTGTTTCTGTCATCTTTGTGCATTAGTGATGATTGCACTGGTGGAACCACAGGCTCTTCAAGGAACTCTGCTACCTCCCCTATCTCACTTACCTCTATCTCTGCCTCTTGTAACCTTCTTAAATGTCTAGTCACAGGCCTTCTTGGCTTGAAAACAAACTCTGAGACCTAGTCATCAAATTGGAGTTTTTTAGAAGATTTAACTCTTTTTTTTTTGCTCTTACATGCTTCAATTAAGTCTACTTGGACCAGAGGGGACTCTTCTATGTTGATAGCCTGAAGGAGATCTTTCAAACTACCTTTTGAAGCTGGGTTGTCATCAGTGATCACTATATTACCCTTTTCTTTGGCTAATTGGCTTCTGGTTATTCTTCTCTAGATTGTTTCATCAATAGATTGTTTTTGTACCACTTCCTTGATTTGAACCTTCTTCTTCTGTGACTGTTGAGGAGTATCTTGAATAATTAGTGGTGTCGTAGGTTCCTTCACCTGCTTTCTAGCTTTAAGTTTCTCAAACCTGCTTGATCTTGATTCTCCTTGATGACTTGTTGCTGGTGAAGATATTTCCTTAACCCTAGGGCTAAGTCCTGTTTCAATTCCAAAGCCAGACATAAATAAGAAAGTAGACCACTCCCTACCTACCTTCTGAATCTCATGTAAAACAATTAATTTGATCAAGCCATGATGGAACAACGATGTTTCACAAGCTTCTTTCTTCAACTAAATCTTATCAGACATCTTACCTAACCTTCATAAAAGATAAAAAGGTAAGTCTAGAGATATTTTTCCAGTGAAATGTAATAGAATATTGAAATAGTAAGAGTACACCTTATGGTATCTTCCTTCACAGGTAAATTATATTTGGATGCATGTGAGTAAGTTGGCAAATGAGTCTTTGACATAGCTCCTGGGCACCGATTTAGTTAAGTCTGAGTCTATGAATTCGGGCTTCAGGAATACCTTGCAAGGTGCCATTTCAAATTTGAAGCTCTTAAACCATCTCTCTTGGCCTCTACGAATCTCTATGATTGCAGAAATGACCTTAGGAGAAACAAGTAATTCTAGCACTCCAACCTTTGAATTCAAACCTATGAAATTAAAAGAAAAATCCTTAGTTACTTGACTGTGACCTCCCTGAAGTTTTTCACAGAACCTCCAGAAGCCCACATGTTTGAATGCTTCTTCAACCCCTCTATTCTTCATGAGATCATATAAGCCTTCAGGCTCAGCTCTCAAACACCAACCTGATCTATGGTTCTTCTTTTCTTCAGACATTTCTGTGAAAACCCTGTAAAGGAGACTTAGAAAAACTTTCCCTATTTTAGTTCGAACACTGCCTCACTTGATCTGAAATGGAGAACTGTCTCGCTTGAGCCTTTAGAGAAATTTGATGCATGCTGACCCTGAGCTTGCCAAGTGCTTCTTATGCATGAAAGGAACATGAAAATGACTAGGACCAATTCACCCTTACCTTTTCTTTTTGAAATTTGAAAAGAGTGCGTATGAAGACCCCTAACAAATCTAATGATGAGAGTGAATGGTTGCATGTGATGGGTAAGGTTCATGGACTGACAGCTAATGATGAAACACTAACGAATTCAGGTGAATTTGACAACTAAACTCAATTTGACACAAATCCCCGATTTCGTAGCGCATATAGTGCATTTTCTGAGTTTTGCGCTACGAAAACTCCTAGGTAATTTCATAGCACATGTCAATTTTGAACCAACCTAACACATGACACTTTTGAAATAATATGGGCTCTATGATAGGAGGAATAAGTTTGTTGACCTTTATTTAATAATGGAAACAAGAATCCAACTCTAGGATTTAGACTCTAAAACAAAAACAATAAAAATGACTTGACCAAGACTAACTTAAAACTTTGGAACCATACCAGTTGTCCAAAATTTTATAACTTTTTATAGTGATAATAGAGCCAATGGTCGACAACACGTGCGATCTTATCTTCAGAAGCTTCCAATCTCCTTACTAACTCTAGTGTCCAAACAATCGAAGTGTCAAGCCTCCACCTTCCTTGGTTGTTTGCCAACTTCGCAATCCAATCGTATAACTCAACTGGGAAGGAACAGAAGAAGATTTTGTGTAGTTCTATGTATAGGTATCTATCCAACCACTACTATTTCATCAATTAAGGATCCTTTTTTCCTTGCGCCACAAATTCGTGGATCTTTCTATCCAACCAGTTTTCGATCTCTTTCTTAGTGGGATTCCAATGATAAGACATCACACATCTCGTTATGCATATCACCGTCTCGGAAATGAAATTATTTGTTGGCTTGATGGGCTCTGACCCAGGTTCAATATTAGGCAGCCAAGAAAATCCCTACACTACTGGCCCTTTTGGCATCAGTCCACGGAGCGCGGGGGGATGTAGGAACCAAGTTTCTGCACCCTGAGATGGTTGTGATGTTGTTTTTCTACCTTAATCCCTACCTTCGTTCAGATTGATAAGCCTATAGGGCTTATCGATGTATTTCCTCTTCCATCTTTCAGAACCTCCGCAAAGATATTTGATTGTCCTTCGTGCAACCCTAAACAATGATTCGGGAACTTACGCGCCTCTGTGACTATGTCACTGTCTCGTTTCCCTAATTATCTTAGTGGTTAGCCAACTTTATCATGCAATTAAGATTACCCTCACATAAAAATATATTATTACTTGCGTTCAAATAACAGATAGAAAAAGATATATTCGCACATCAATTTAACATGTAAATCCAAAACTTAACATATCATAATTAGATGCAATAATCAGAGACATGAAACACAGTTATTCCATAATACTTCTCTTTATTTATGATTCAAGTTCCCAGTACAGACTCTATCTACCCTGCGTACACATCTGCAAGGTTTCGTGCACTTAGCTGTGGACTTCCACCCTAGGCCTCTGCGCACTCAACTGTAGAGCCTCTTCCTATGCTAAGACTCTTACTCTTAGCTGACCCAAACTTACCAATGACTCATGACTCACTTGGTTCAAAGCTAATTTATGAGAGTAGATGTCTTGGGTTCAAATCTCCTTTTTTGTTGAAAAGGGAGCGTTTTTTTTTCATTTCCGCACATTCCCGCACTTTGTCGGTGCCTTCATCAATTTAAAAAAAGAAAAACATAACTTCTTCATCCGGAAGCCATTTTCAGAGCCGTTTTTTTTTTAACCAGCCTAATTTTTCGAGCTCTTTCCATTGGAACACTTAGTTTCAGCATATATAGCTTTAGTTTCTGTTAAAATGGAAAGCCCATGCCAATTTATTCTTGACAGCACCAACTACTTCCAATGGTGGTCCTACATTGTGGATTTACTTAAAAGTAAAGGTCTTTACCGAAGAGCCTCAGGACAAGAAACCAAGCTGAAAGATGAAGAGAAAGCAGCCAAATGGGAAAATAGGAAAGATCAAGCACGTGGCTTGATAGGGATGTCTATCTCTCCTTATCTTAGATTCCATATTGCAAAACTTGATGCTCCTAATGAAGAAATGAAGTAGATTACTAAAGTTTTTGGCATAAAAAATGAACTTAGAGCCCATCAACTTGAAAATGAGTTTCTTACATTGGACCTCAATAATTTTTCTTGCATTGAAGATTTCTTGTCCAAGTTCAAGACCGTTAGACTTCTCTTGGAAGGTGTTAAGGTTAAGAAAGAAGATAGTGCACTTATCTATTGCATTCTTACTAAGTTGGGAC
>APFE030590659.1:0-15986 GCA_000404065.3 Pinus taeda
ACTCATATGTAAAATCTTTTTAATGTTTTACTAAATTGTAATATAAATATATATTATTTAGAATTTTTTTTCAAACATATTAAATTTAATAACTAATTCAAATTTATATTTTTCATAAAGCCCCATTTAGAGTGGACAAACACAAAACAGGGGTAGGGGCAGTGGTAACTCCTTTATCACCCCAAACAAGGGTTGGGGAGGTGTGGTTCCCACCGTCCTCCTTTTAAATGAGACGTGGAACATAAAGCCACAACTTACCAAATTACAAAATTAATTGTAGCGAAATGACAACATACAAAGTAGTTAATTCTTCAGTGAATGTATTTGATGGAGTAAAAGGCTCATTATAATGAAAGTTAGTTTTGTGAGGTTTAGTAACTATTTATTTCTAGTTATTTTTCCAAGTATCAAACCATTAAGGCTAGTCGCACTGCTTTAGTGGTGCTTTTATTTTTTTCGTAAGGGAAGGATTAGGTCCCTATTAAGGGAAATTTTAGGCCTATAATGGGTCTCCTAAGGAAAATAATCAAATAATATTTAAAATAGTTAAATAAGGGTTAAATTTATTTTTAAGTAAAAAGCAATGAAACTACTTTTTTTAATTGTATTTTCAGATTATCTCCTCATAGGTTTAATACTCAAATGTTAAGTGTAGAAAGACATTAGATGAGGAATTAAATTCCACGTCTAATGAATACCTACTCTGCATGCTTTTGAGTAGACCCACATCTCCCAAAATTAAAAATACATGCTTTTTTCATGTATATTCAATTTTCTTTTTTTATGAGGGTCTACTACTAGTATAGATCCACTTTAACTACAGATCTTGCAAGAGTCGAGAGGGATCAAATCTCTTGAGGTGAAAACTCTTTTAGAGTAGAAAATTTAACATTGAGAGAGATTATTGATGTTTATAATTATACTTTTTTAAATAAATTTTTTTTTTCTATTTTAAAAGGGGCACATGTCAGCTCCAAGTTGGACATGGACATACTTACACATCTCTCTCATATTGGGTTGTAGAATGAGAATCTCGACTCAAAGAAGTATGCCAAGTGGGTGCTTTTTGGATGTGAAATCTAATTTCCAACGGTGTGAACGACACTTGAATCTGAGCTCGTACGGAGGAGATAGAGCCAGTCAAAGTTGCAATCAAAGTTGGGCAGTGTGTCAGCTTTAAGTGTCCTACAGATTCATCGACAAATGACATGGAAACTTAGCTCATGAAAGTGGGTGAAATTATGGCCTCTTTAAATTGCCAAATATCCCTTAATTTCAAAAAATTTGAAAACAGCTAATATTTTTTATAAAAAAAAATAATAATAAAATAAGGGTGGCGGGCCATCGCCCCCGCCACCCACACTGTTCGGTTGAATATGTATTTAAAGAAATATATGTATGAAGGTTGGGGTGGCAAGGGGTCAAATCTCGCCACCCCCAGCCGAACCTCCAAAACCTCCATATTATAACAAACGTATATATGTAGGCGGTCGGCGGGCTGCCTTCGTGGACCTGGCGCAGGTGGGTCGGCCCCCACTAGGTGGCCCCATGTGGCAATACGCAAAAAAAACCATTACAAACCGCCACACCATAAATGTAACACCGTCACTATTTGGAGTTCAAAACAAAATATAACTGTGTTCCAAACAAAATATAAATATGCGCCATATTAAGGAGGGGTAAGATTTGATCCCCCAACCTCTCCTCCTCCAATAGTCTGCCTTAGCCAACATAGCATGAGGGTGCATGGGGGGAGCAGACCAATGGAGGAACTGAGCAGCAAAACGCATAATGGTGGAACAGCCAGCCAGACCAGAGGCGGAACCATGACGCAGTGCAAAAGGGTGGAACCATGATTGGCACGCTTTTCGAGACACAGAATATTCTTTTGATAATGAAGATTCCCTGGGAGGTAAAATTTTACATTGTCATAATGTTATCAAGTTTACAGTCATTTTTCTCAGATTTTCATAGGGAAGACAATGGCGAGGTCGAACTCACCTTTTGAGCAGTGGAATTGCATATTCCCAACAGAGGAGAATCTTGACAGAATCTTCTAGATTCCTTGGAGGTTGAAATTTCCCAGATCCAAAATGCAGCCAACTTTATTCTCATTTTTCTAAGAATTTCACAAGGATCTCAATAGCAGGATTAGTTTTCTGATTTGAGTTCAAGATCTCCAGTCGACCCAAAGGAGGGAATCTTTGGAGAATCATGGAGGAATCTAAAATATTCCTACAGGCCCAGATTTTACCGGTGTCAGAATTCGACAAATGGTTAGTCGATTTTACACCTCTTGATGACATAAATTCAGTGGTGCAGTCATCTTTTGCAGCCGAGCCTTCTATTTTTTTGCCATTTTCCATATTGGAGGGATGGTGTTAGATTTCAGAGTGTGGATGGTCAATTCTATGCTATTCGACGCCACAATTTAGATGTTGCATTTAGATCCAGCAGCTAAATATTCTATTCTTCAGTCAACATTAGAGTTGAGGTATATGAAGTGTTGTTGTCATGTAATTCTTGATCATTTGCTATGAGATGTACTATGTTGTTTCAATTCCTACTTGATGTATGATGTAAAATATTTATGTCTATTTCATGTGAGATGTATTCATCATGGATTGTTATGTATGTTTTGATTGAGATCTCTTTCTTTCCATGATGGTAGGATACTCATTGTCACCATGTGTAAGATTATGTCAAGCTGATAGGAGGTCTATTGTGAGTGATATTTCCTGTAGTGGAACATCTCGTGGAGAGACTTTGCCACTCATGTAGAGGAAACATGTCCTTATATGACAGAAAACATAGTCCATGTACATCTTCACCATTTCCAGCACTGATTGAAGCACCCAACACCATCTTGACACCAGGCCTGGAGACGTAGTCCACACTGGACGAACTCCATTATCAATGTCTCTTATTTATGATTTGTTGATCATCATTATGTTTCCATTTTCTTAAGAATGCATATATGTTCATTTATGCTCTTATAAAATGAAATTCTAAGTACATCACGGAAGCAAAAGATCTTGGTTAAATCCAAAAGTTGAGTCAACTCGGATCAATAATGGACCACCCCCCCTACACCTTGTTAACTATCAAGAGGGCAGGGGGTTTAATGAATATAGGTCGTCGATCAAATCCTAATAGTCATGCCATGACCTTGAGCTAAATAGGGTTTAACCAAAGTTGATGCGAAGCCTCCTAGGAGGATGACGGTACCCCAGATGAAGGTCAGCTTGCCCAGGCAATTGGCTAACTTCTCCAGAATGGTAAGCCTAAGAGAAAACAAAGTAATTTTCATGTCAAGAAGTGCCCCATTATCATTTTGTGGTTCGGATCTAGGCATAACATCCAGAACAGTCCGTGATGTTCTGTCGCCAATCATTTCTGTAACATATACAATATCTCTAACTAATGATAGCATTTCCTCAAGACCGACTATTGGGTGTTAATTATGGCTTTTCCAGCGATGGCATTTGGGCGAAACTAGTTGTCGGACATTCAATTATATCGTGCCCTAGCGTGGTTGTCATGAAGGATCGTGGAAGCCTCATAGACACCGCACTGTGGTAGCCTCGAAGCAGCATGGTACAAGGCTTGTAGCACCGTCGTAGCCTCGTAGAAGCATTGTAGAATCTGTAGGGTGGTAACATTGTAGACAATGCAGCGGGGTAAACACTTCAATTTTATTAGCGTCGTCTAGCAAATGGAGGAATTGACTGGACTTGGCAAGATGGTTAAAAGTGGTTGGAATCAGGCTAAAATAATTTTAGGATGTTTGAATAATGTTTTTGATTGTAGAAATAGATTTAGTACCATCAAAAACTTTTATACTCCAGAAATATTGAAATTTGGTAGCTGTAACCCAAATTAATATGGATTTACAAAAATATTTGCCAAATTTTATCAAAAAATTGCACCAATTTCCATAATTTTCCAGGTAAAAAAATAAAACGAGTTACACGTACAATATTGTATCTCTAATTGGTGACAATAGGAAATAGGTAAGTTATTTTAAGATTGAGAATTTGTAGTTCTATGATAGGAATGGAGCTCAACTAACACTCATAGTTTATAATGTGAGTACAAGAACAAAGGTAAGAAATTGAATCATAATTTATAATGTGAGTACAAGAACAAAGGTAGAAAATTGAAGAATTGTTTAGAAATATTTAATTTCATTAGTTGAATTGTGAATTGCGTATAGTGTATAGGACAAGAAATATTTTCACATTACTAAATTTATACCATATATACTATTTTTATTTTTTATCTATTGAATATTATACTTTTTTATTTTTTAACTATTGAATATTTTGGATGGCCTATTTCAAAATAGGTCATCCTATAGGTATAATAAATATTTAGAGGATAACATAAAATTAAATGGTTGATAAGGACTTGGTCATCAAAATGAAAGTATTTATGTACTATTGAATTTATGAACCATCATCACATAAGTTTTGAAATGGAAAAATTGTTTAAAAACTATTGATCTGTGTATATGAAATAAATATTCTTTACCATTCACACATCTTTATTTTTTAAAAAGGTAAAGATTAAGAAAGTCATATTTCGAAATAGACTACACCTATCGACTATTAATATAACTAGCACAATCACTTTTCTAATGTAGTTGATATATGTTGATCGCCATTGATTGACATATAAAAGGAGGAAAGTGTCACCAATTAGTGTATATTAACCATATTAGTAAATGTGGTTGTCACATTAGTAAATGTGGTTGTGCTAGTTGATAGCCAAAGTGTGTAGGGTGGAATCATTTACCATTGTTGACCATTGTTTACGGGAATTGATGAGGTTGATCATGGCTGACTAGGTTGATCGATATTGAAGAGGATTGATGGGGTTGATCATGGTTGATGAAGTTGAGCAACATTCGAGATGGTTGAACAAGGTTGACCATGGTCACCCATTAATATATCAAATGTATTATTGTTACATCAATCTAATAATGTTACATTAAATTTGACATTGTTACACTATTACATTAATATTGACCATGATTGACCATATCAACCATGGTTGCCAAGGGTTCATGTTACATTAATATTAATGTTAAATTTTAAGTTAATTTTACAAAATTAGTTGCATTAATGGTTGAAGTGTGTTGATGGGGTTGTGTATGGTTCACATGGTTGACCATGGTTGAAGAGGGTTGACCATTGTTGGTCAAGATGGACCATGGTTCACCTCAATTAACCATGACTGATAGTGATTACAATGGTTAAGCAGGGATTAAGACTAAATATTAAGGTTTACTTTGGTTTACCATTGTTGTCAATGGTTGACCATAGTTATATATTATAGTAATGTAACATTAATGTTGACCATGACTAACAATGGTCAACTATGAAATCCTACATTAATGTTAATGCTAATTTCATATTAAAGCTACAAAAATGGTTACATTAATGGTTGAAGAGGGTTACCAAGATTGACCATGGTTGGTGAGGATGATCATGGTTGAAGAGGATTGATCATTATTGGTTAAGGAAGACCATTGTTGACCTCGTTTGAACACGATTTACAATTATTGACATTAGTTGAACATGATTGGTAGTGATTACCATGGTTGACCTCCGCTAACCATGATTGACAATTATTGCCATGGTTGTCCTCGGTTGAACATGATTAACAATGATTACCATAGTTGAACAAGGATTGAGTGGAAGAATATGGTTCAAAATGGTTCACAATGATTACCATAGTTAATCCAAGAATTGAAGAATGATATTAAGTAGTGGTTCGGAATGACAGATTTAGGCCTTCAAAACTATTTTCTTGATCTTTAGGTCTGGCACATGGCTAATGGATCCTCCTTTCTTATCCTAAGTATCCTTTGGGTTTACTAGCTTGAATTCATATGAGTGATTGTAAGCCTTCACCCACTTATTTTAGTTTTTCTTAAAATTGGTTATTGATTGTGACACTCCTCTTGATGATGCCACCTTCTATCGTCAACTTGTTGGGAGCTTGATCGTTCTAAATCATAGGCCCGATCTCTCCTTTGTTGTTAGCTTGTTCTCTCAATTTATACAAAATCCTTGTGATAGCCATTGGAGAGAAGCTAGAAACATTCTCATATATCTTCAAGGAACTTTCCATTATAATGTATAATATTCAATAAATGGTTTGTTTCACTTCTTGGTTGCACCAACTCTAATTGGGTAGGAGAAACTATTGAAAAAATAATTAATGTGAGATATATCTTTCATCTTATCTTAGGTCACATTTCATGGTCTAGTAAGAAGTTGCAAGCACTCTCTCTCTCTTCTTGTGAAGTGGAATACAGAGAAGCTAAGGAAGCAACTATAGAAGCAGTGTGGCTTAGGCATGTTCTTACGGAGCTTGGACTAGTTCAAAATAACCATTTTGCTCTAAGATGTGACAATTAAGGTGAATTCTAACTTGCTTACAATCTAATGTATCACTCCAAAGCCAAACAAGATGATCTTGATACTCAATACATTCAAGATCTAATAGTTAATGGTGTTATTTGTCTAGAGTATTGTCCTACTAAACAACAAGCTATTTATTTCTTCACCAAATCCACTAAGGTGAATTTTCTCCAACTTTGTAACTTATTAGGAGAGGTGGGGAGTTGTCATCAAAGGGGGGTGTTAGTTAATGAAATCTTCCTCCAAATATGATTCCATCCCTCTAGCCATCATTAAAGGGGAATATTAGAACATGAATGGGTGAAAATGTGAAGTTCGTTTACACATTTTGCCCTTTTTTGAGAAAAAATATCATTTTTAGAAGTTCTTCAAATTTCAGTAAGCCAAAGCAATTTTTCTGTTTAGAATTTCATTTTACAATAAAAAGGAAACTTGTTAGAAATTTTATTAGCTTTATATTACTTAATTTTTGAAATTTTTTTTATTCACATTTGGTATGTCAACTTAGCAATTGTTTGACTTTGTGTTCTTTAAAAATCAATGGATTCATAACCCGCCATGTTTTTTAGCACTAATGTATTCTTTGTTAACTTGGAATTTTTGAAAAATAAAATGTGTTGCAGCAATATAGACATATTCTACTTCGATATCATTATATTTACGAAACCAACTGATGCACATCATAACTAGTAGAATTTTTTGAATTGAACAAATATGGAAAAACTACAAATTTTGAAGATGTTTAGGTAAGCGTCCAATTTTTCAACTTATTAGTTATAAATTAAAAATCTAAAAATTACCCATTATAGAAGATGGACCATTGGAATCATCAATAAATTTTTTATATTTTTTACAGCGTATTTTGGAAGATACAAATTTTTTATTTCACTGAATCATAATGACCTTCAGAAGTTTTTTACACACTATTTTTTAGAAAATTAATTAAAATTAGAAAATTTTTATGAAATTCCATAAAACATTTATCTACTAAAAGTAGATTCAATTCTACAAATTTTGGTTTTTGTTCCGATGACAGATTCATCATATTTGATGGAGTTTAAGCATTCCGAAATTGGAAAAATGTGACTAAGCTAAGTTGTTGCAGAGCTGTAGGTTAAAACAGTTCGGCTGAACTAAAATTATATTCAGACGAACTTGTGTTTGTCGTCAACGCTCGTTAAAATAAACGGGAAAATTATTTGGCCGAATTATTTTAAAAGTTTCGCTAAATTAATTTTGAAATTTCGGCCGGAAAAGTGTTGATATTTTTCGTCGGACGCAAAAAATAAAATGATGCGACCCTTCAAAAAAATGTTTCGTGCGAAGCAATATAAATACGTGGAGCCGAAACTTCATTTTCACACACTTTCCGCATTTGGAGTAAATTTTTAAGGTAAATCGTTTTTTTGGGCTGAAATTTTTGAAGTTTTTTCAGCTGAACTTTTTGGAGGAAACTTTTTGGCCTTAAGTTTTAAAGTAAGTCTTTTAAGCTAAATTTTTTAAGTGGGAATTTTTAGCTTAATTTTTAAAGTAATTCTTTTGGGCTGAATTTTTAAATTGAGATTTTTTAGCTTAATTTTTAAAGTAAGTTTTTTCGGCTTCATTTTTAAAGTAAGTCTTTTGCACTGAATTTTTAAAGTGAGTTTTTTTTTGCTGAATTTTTGAAGTGAGTTTTTTTTTAAATTAACTATTTTGTGCTGAATTTTTAAAGTGAGTTTTTTGGTCTAAATTTTGAAAATTAATTTTTTTTGCAGGATTTTTTGAAATTTACTTTTTTGGGTTGGGTTTTAAAAATCTACATAGGTTGTTATATCATGTGAAATCAAAGAAATTGCAAGAGAAAATATGATCAAACAAGAGGCATTGAGGCGCATAGAGAATATGGGAGAAACTATTACAAAGAAAGAAAGAAGAACGTGCAAATATTAAAAAGGCAAATCAATCTCAACTAGAAGTTGAAGCAAGTATGTAAATGTAAATATTATAAATGATATTCAAAATTTAACTAGTGTATTGTGAAATTAATTTTTATTTAATGAACTAATTTGAAAACTATTTTGCAATGTAAACAGAGAGAGATATTTCTCATAACATTGATGATGAGATTGAAAATGTTGAAAGACAAAGTGAAAAAGATAATGAACCAATGATTGATGATGTTGTTGAAAAAGAGATTCAAATGAAGAAGTTGAATCACCATCAAGTATATATATATATATATATATATATAATATATATATATAATTATAATATATATAATATATCATGTGTATTATTGAAGTTATACATATTTATTAATCTCAATTTCATTCAAACTCTATTTTTTAATTTTATTATTTAATGAATATTTATACCCATTTACATTTAATTTTAATATGTATAGATGAAATCAATATCGATGATGAGATATTAGAAAATGTTGACACTGACATATATGGAGATAAGAAAGCTGACCATATTGTATGATATCGTGTTAAGATCATTATTGAGAAGTTCTTCAGAGATGAAAGTGTGACATTTAAAACTCAAATTTTGAGATGTCTCTTAACCTAAAAGAAATTAAAAGACGCTACAACTCTATTGGGTATTCGAAAATCAACGAAAGATAAAAAGGTGAAGGAAAATGTGATTCAAAATATAAATAGTGCTTTAAAATAAATTGGAATATCTAGAAAGACAAGTAATATAAATGCACATAGAGAAATACAAATGGTAGTGCTTTCACCAAGTACTAAAGAAAATCATTTGGTAAAATCTATGGAAAAAAATATTAGAGACCTCATAAAAACATTGCAAAACATAGGAAATTTCGATTACAAATATATGTAAATTATGAACTCGCTTGTTGGACAGTGATTTGTAGGAAACCATACAAAGATAGACTTGGAGAAGATGTTAAAAAAATAATATATGAATATTGGATGAAAAATTCATGTGTTTCACCAAAAGTAATAGATGTGATGCAGCAAAGAATAGCACGAAATCAGTATAAAGAACATGCAAAACATATCTTGGACACCACTTAGATAGAGTTCTTCAATAAGTTCATAGAAGAGAATCATGGAATTAATATCTCAATCAGTACTTGTGTGCAACAAAAACCATGGTATGTTAAACCTATCATTGTACGTGACACTTTTTGTTGTCGTTATCATGTGGAATTTCAATTATATTATGACACCTTCCTTAATTTTGGTAAAACATTTTGGAAAAATTCACCTCCTCCTTCCACTATCCCTGGTTTCATATCCAAAATTCTATGTGAAAGGGAAAGTCATGAATTATTTTACCAAAAGAAATGTGTTGGTGATAAAAAATGTGATCATTGTGGAAATTTGACTTTATTTCACACAAATATTCTATTGATATAAATGATCAATTATTGTCTAACCTAAAAGTGAAATGGAAAGAGATATGAATATATCCATACACTGATTAGTTCAAATAATAGTACAAGTGCAAAAAGGATTGAATTACAAGAAGAAGAAATTCTCGTGATAAAGTCTTTGAAGAAATTTGAGATAGAAATTTATAAGTACACCAGGCATTCACATAGAGCTCCATGGCAGGACATGCGATTCAAAAAATCCTCTGAAATGTTTCCACCAAGGACCATTTTGTTAATAGTTGATTTTGCAAAGAATTACAAATTTGTTGCACAAAATGAAATACAGAGTGAATATTATCATTCTGACCAAGTCTCTATGCTTGTCCATATTCTATATATACATGTTGAACAAAATGTTGATGATATGGAAAACACTAATGAGAATCGACATGATATTAAAGAATATCACTTTTATATCAATGATGATCGTACACATGATGCACATTTTTTACAACATTGTTTTGATAAGATTTATGACTCATTGAAAGGTCGTGGAATAAAATTCAATGAACATTGGATATGGTCAGATGGATGCACAGGTCAATTCTAATCTTCAAGATCATTCTTTTGGTTGTGTCGTCTTCATAAGAAAACCCACATTAAACATCATTGGAATTTCTTTGAGACTAGTCATGGAAAAGAAGAACATGATGGCGGAGGGTCATGTATAAAATGAGCACTTCGAAGATATCAAATTGACAACTCTATGGACAAACTTGTTTCAGCTAAACAAGTTGTTCAATTGTGTGACGCTACCCTAAGCTATCAGAATAACCCATCAAAGGAGGTACGAAGGTATGTACATATATGTACAAATTAAATTATATAGTTTTAATATATGATAATTTTTATTATTTTTTTAACTTTAAACATCTATAAATTATATAGTCTAAACAATATGACAATGATTCTCTTCAACATATATAGATTGTATTTTAAATAAAATATTTAAATTGTTGTTTGAATTTACAACAGGTTTTTTTGGCATATTGAAGTCGAAGATGTAGATAGATCGATTACATATGAAGCTGAAATAGTAAAAGTGACTCGGAAATTGCATTCAATGAAAACAAAGGATTACCAAAATTCGTTTTCATTTTGATAAAAGAAAACATTACTGTTTTTGTCCTATTTTCATAAAGGACACATAATCCAATGAGGTTTGTGAAAACCATATGTACGTAAAACCTTGGCAACATACAAAAATAAATACAAAGGGAAGAATATCAGTTGCAAGCTTTGAAGAGATGGAACTAGAGGAGACTATAATATCATTTGAAGGTGATTGAGTTTTTGATCCTGTTAGAGAAGGTAACATTTCAATTGATTTCAATATATGTGTGTGTGTGTGTGTGTGTGTGTGTGTGTGTGTGTTTTGTGTTTTTAAAATTAATGTGTATAAGTATCTAGATAATAGTTAAAATATAGAGCTCCAAAAATAGATAATAAAATCAAGTCCATATTGATAAAATTAGTTTCATGTAAATTATGATCTGAATTTACACTTGTTTTATTGTGCAGGAGATGTTTTAGCTAGATTTGCACCCACTAACAACATAGAAAATGTCAAGTATTATTTGATGTGGTGCACTGAACAAAAGATGAAGTTATTGGAAGACTATGACGATAATAGTTTTATATATGAAAGAGGGTCTATTATACTAAAAGGTTATTTTTTCCAGGAAACTCACCAAAACGAGAGTAATGTTTACTTTCAAGACAATCAACCCGATGCCATAAGTTGTTAATATAGTCACTTGGTGTGTGCAATGTGCATAAAGTTTATAGAAGTTCAATAAAAAAAACAATTGAAAGTTAAAAATGGAAAATTTCAAAATTTTCCCATGAACGGATAATTGAAGATGGCATTCCATTAGAATTTTTTAATTGAACATCCCAACAATTTCCTAGATACTTGGATTCATGTTGGAGAACTTAGAGTCAAGTACATTGTTAGCATTTCTTTTTGTGCATGCTTAAGTTGTACATTATTAAGAATGTGATGTTGTAAGAGATTTAATTGGATCTTGTATTGAGTTACAAAGTTATATGTATATTTCTTGTTATGTAGACCTATATTGGGGATTTACTGCTCTGTTAATTTGTGATGTATATTACGTTGTTACTGCTCTACTAATTTGTGATTTTACTGGGTTGAGTCGGGTGCTGTTACTTCTCTGTTAATTTGTGATTGTGGTTGGTTGATTCATTTATTAAGAATCATTTACTAACATTATAGGAATGATTAAATTCAAAATGTACCAACTAAATGCAAATTTATTTTCATTTCTACATATTCATGAACTGAAATTATATATAAAACCTTTAAAAGAATCAAACCATGAACATGCATCATCCAAATTGTTGTTTGACATCTACATCGAATTATACTTTATTCATTCAAATGTAAAATGCAGACCACATTTTGTAATTTGCAATATTAATAGATTCATTTGAAATCAGCCTTGAAGACAAAATAACTTTAAACAAAACCTAAGAATCATCTACTAACATTATAGGAATGACTAAATGCAAGATGTACCAACTAAATGCAAATATGTAAAACATTTAAAAGCATCAAGCCACACATACATCATGAAAATTGTGGGTCATGTTTTATAATGCAATTTTATCTAGCTTATGTAAATGTGCATTCAAAGATCTTTATATGAAAAGTTAACTATCAACCGACATCCATAGTAGCCTTTCTATACATGAATGAAAAAATTACATGTACCATATTTTATAATGCAATTTTAATTTATCATTGTTTTAAACATCTACATCGAATTATAATTGATTCATTCAAATGAAAAATGGAGAACACTTTTTATAATTTTCAATTTTAATATATTCATTTATAATAATTCAAGAAAAAAAACTTTAAACAAAACCTAAGAATCATCTACTAACATTATAAGAATGATTGAATGAAAAATGTACCAACTAAATGCAAATATGTAAAACATTTCAAGCCATGCATGCATCATGCAAATTGTGGGCAATGTTTTATAATGCAATTTTATCTAGCTTATGTAACTGTGCATTCAAATAACTTTATATTAAAAGTTAACTATCAACCGGCATCCATAGTAGCCTTTCTGCATATGAACGCAAAATGTACATGTACCATATTTTATAATGCAATTTTAAGTTATCATTGTTTTAGCCATCTACATCGAATTATACTTGATTCACTTGAATGAAAAATGCACACCACATTTTGTAATTTGCAATTTTAATAGATTCATTTTAAATAAGTCAAGACAAAAAAAATTTCAACAAAACCTAATAATCATATACTAACATTATAGGAATGATTGAATGCAAAATGTACCAACTAAATGCAAATTGAAGAGGCTTGTCAATGGGTAAATTATATGGAACTTAATACAACTCTCCACCTTATTAAAATCGACTTTTCTCATAATTCTTTACATGTTTTGTTATATTTTGCTTAATGAGAATGGTAAAGATGAGATGTCATGTCTAGTGGTATAATGTGCATTAATTGTAGGTTTTGGAGAAATTTTTAGCTAATTAAAGTGCAGGAACTCGAAGGAGACAAGCAAGAGGGATTTTAGGAGATGATTTCCCTCCTTAACTCCTCACTCACTCAAATATTCCTCCATCGAATCTCATTAGCTCAGAGTTGCAGGAAACTAAGCCATTAAAAAAATTGGCAGCCAAGCCTCCCTAAATTTAACGAAGTTGTTGGTAACTTCAGTTGTATAAATAAGAAGGCCTAGAGCCTCATTAGGATTTAGATTTTTGTTCATTGTAGCTAAGAAGAATTTTCGAGTTGGAACATTGTGATTAATAACACTTGTGTATTTTTGATATTTTAATGAAAATGAGAAGCATTCCCTTGATCCAACACTGAGTTGACTCAGAGGGCTGAAGCTCTTGGGTTAGGGCCCAACCCTAGCATAATAGGTTCCTCTTTTTGTAGATGTATGCTTAGATTACATTCATAGTTAGCTATTGAATTAATTTTGGTGTTGTTAGTTTGCAAGTATTGATATGATTAATTAGTTTGCTTCCATTTTTGGATAGTTAGAACAGTGTTATCATAGTGACAGAAGGTATTTCAGAAAAGTTGGTGATAGTGGTTTTCACCTTATCTCTCTCTTTTGGGATCATGACTTGAGGGACACTTTCATATAGTCCAAAAACAAAGTTCTTGCTTTGTTGCATCAACTAGGGTTCCTTGATGAGTAGGCCTTTTTCTTTAAGTCTCTTAAGATGAGTTGCAATTGTCATTTTTAATCTCTTAAGTATGTATTGGTTTCAAAGCACTTCCACTCATGCACTTAGCGATTAGATGGTAATATTTATATTTTCTTCCATTTAATAAATCTTTCCCATGTATAGTTGCATTTCTATATAGATGCAAACAAGAATGTGTGTTTATGTAGGAGATTCTACATTATAGGGATACCTCATCTCGTTTGCCTCATCCAAACCTTATCCACCCATGTCTAAAAATTCCACCAAAATCTCAATCCCAATTCTTGTTTTATAATTAAAAAATCGCCATTCCTATTGAGCAAATCCAACCATCTTGAAATACTTGCTTGAGCTCTGGGTAGTGTCCACCCCCTTCATGCCTTATTCTCCCATTATCTACCTTTCCCAAGCTTCATTCCACCTTATAAACCACTTCCTAATCATTCGACCTGTTCCTGTAGTAAAAGAGGGGATCCTGTAGGAGAAATAGGACATCCGATAGTTCTCTTGTAGCAACCCATTCTGAGCCTGAATTGAGAAGAATCATCACTGAAGCTAGGATTAGGCCTCTACTTGACCTCTGTGCCATCAAGACCATTATAACCCCCTTCCTTCATACTTGTCTCCCCTGCCAAAGAACAAGGAAAGATTAGCATTCACATTCATAAAACAAAAAGATAAATAAAAAGAGTTCTCTTTATTTCCTAATTAGCACATGCATGCAGCAGCGAATACTCCCTACATTAGATTCCATGCTTAGTTAGTTTAAATCATCACTTGTGATAAATAGGGTTAAACCTGGTTTCTTTTGCAAGAAAAATGTGTCAATGAGTAGATATACGATTTCATGTTACTTTACAAGCATCTTCCAATTCAGTGTTTCATTCTTTAAAATAGCTAGCATTTATTTTCTTTCATTTAGGATAATTTTCCCTACTCCAATTGGTAGTTAGAATTCTTCTAGTCAATAGAAGGCTCGTTTGAGAAACCTTAGTGGTCTATCACTCCAGTTTAACAGTGACAAGAGTGGGCCACTACATCTATTTGTGTATACAACACTATCACCTCCAAGTTTTTACGTACCCCGAGTTGGTGAAGTAAAGTTGGTAGCCCCAGGAGGTGCAACATTCTTGCTACAATACTGGTGCCCATCACTTTTTTTGGCATCACTGCCTGGGAGTGTATGAGTAGATGTGATTTCTTCTTTCTTTCTTTCTTTCTTATTTCTTTCTCATTCTAGAAATAGTTCCATTCAGTAAGTAGTCGTAATTTGGTTTTTGTTTCTTTTCATTCTACAATTAGTTTCATTCAACAAGTAGTTGCAATTTGGTTTTTTTTACTTTCCATTCTATAAGAACTTCAAAAACAAAAGAAAAACCTGAAAAAAAATAAAAAGAAAAAGAAAAAAACTTCTTTCATGCCTCGTAGGAGTAGAGACAATTTAGAAAAAAATTTGCCAATACCCCCACCACATCAAACAACCAACCTTCCCTCTTCTTCGATGGTTGTGAGCTAGAGGGCCCATTAGGTGAACAACCAAATATTTTTTGAAGAGCCTATCAGGGAAGAACAAGAGACCATTCCACCAACTTACACCATGGCTAAAAATAGAAATGAAAGGGGGGACATAGATAGAGATGAGTGTGCTTTTCCCATTAGAGAAACTAATGGGGATGCTAAGATGAAAAACATAAGCCACTCTGCTCTTCCGCACTTCCATGGTCTGACCTCATAAGACCCAGATACATTTTTGTTTGAGTTTTTTGTCATATACAGAACTTATGATTACACCTCTAATGATCAGAAGTTGAAATTATTCCCATCCACTCTCAAATATGTAGCTCTGCGCTGGTTCACAAGTTTACATGGGGATAGTATCACCACTTGGGCTCAGATGAAACAAGCCTTCAACAACAAGTTTAGGGACTATTGCAGGT
>APFE030590664.1:0-42837 GCA_000404065.3 Pinus taeda
GAGAGATAGAGAGAGAGTGAGGGAGAGAGGAGGGGGGAGAAGAGAGAGAAGAGGATAGGAGAGAGAGATAGGGAGAGAAGGGAAAGAGAGAGAGAGGGAGTGACAAGGGAGAGATGGAGAGAGAGTGAGGGAGAGAGGAGAGCGGGAGGGAAGAGAGAAAGGGGAGAGAGAGAGCTGGAAAGAAGGGGAAGAGACAGAGAAAGATGTAGAGAATGGGAAGAGACAGAGAGATGGAGAGGAAGAGGGAAGAGGGAGGAAGAGAGAGAGAGGGAGAGAAGGGGAAGAGAGAGAGAGATGGAGAGGAAGAGGGAGGGAGAGAGAGATAGATAAATATGGAAAGAGAGTGTGTATTTTTGGTGGGTGAGATAGAAAGAGGGAATAAGAAAGAGACACACATATATAAATATATATATATTATGCAATATTTTATAGCCAACTTATATCCATCTTAACCCTAGATCTATCAAGCACCGAGGGGGATCAAATCTCTCGAGGTGCAAACCTTTCCTCAAGTTTTGCACTAAAAAAAGAGGTTTGCACCTCATGATATTTGATCCATCTCGACTCTTGATAGATCCTGGGTTAAGATGGATCTAGGCTGGTATAAATTCAAAATGGGGTAAGGTCATAGAGGTGAAAGTGTAAATTCAAAGTGGGGTAAGATCATAATGTAAATTCAAAGTGGGATAAAGTATGTACTCCTCCATAGAGTTTATAGTCAAATTTCTTGGTGGAGGTTCCCTATCCAACAAGCAAAAAATCTCATGCACCAATTTACTATTTAATTTCAACGTGACATTCAAATTAGATTTTTTTTTTCTTGGTAAAATTAATCTATTATTTACAGAAACATGATACAATTACATTCTTGCTATCAAAAAAACCTAGCTACCTGGATATTTTAGCACCGCATAGCAGCAACATGCTCAGTTTAGGACAAACAAGCATTCATCTACCCAAAAAATTCCCTCGCAAGGGAGTTCCAAAAAACACAGTGCCTCGACCTGGACACAGTAACCCTTAGACCACCGACCTGGACATAGAGCGTCGACTTGGACACCGAGTGTCGACCAAAAAAGTTCCCTCGCAGGGGAGTTCCAAAATCACCGAATACCGACCTGGGTACAATGACTCTTTGAACACCAATGCCATGACACATATACCCATAAACAACACGCATTGACACTTGGACTTGTTGACACAGACATATTGACCAAATTTTTTCAAAACGAGCCACGTAACTTGGAGCGCAGATGCGACTAGTCCTCCAGTACCTCCTCCACGATCCTACACCAGCCATACTCCTCCGCTCCCTGCTTTGGAACCTCCTCTGCAGCCTCCATGACAGGTTCTTTTCTAGCATCTGCCCTCTGGCTAACAGGATCACCCAAATCCTTCACTGGAATAACAGAGGGCATTTCCATGGCTCTCCTAGGTTCAGCAGGTGGAGAATTCTCCCTTTATGCACTGGACTCGCCCTCTTCCTGGGCTTCCTCGATGAAGAGCACAGAGACATGTGCATTGATTCTGGGGCGGTTCAGGGAGGCATTGAAGGTGAAAACCGCCGAACCAAAGGATGGCGAGGAAGAGGTCCCCGAAGGATGGGCTGGTAAGAATTGGCTTGGCCTGAGAGCCGTAAACGGGTAGTGACAGTGGCAATGGTAATGGGGGAATGTGTTCTCTGCAGCAGAAGGGCGTGAAGACCCGCCACAGGACGAGCCGCGCCGACTGAGCATTCGTTGGCGAACCATGGTTGCAGGGGAGTGCAGGGCCAAGATGGGGCTTGAGCAACACACAAAATGAATTGCTGGTGGGGGATGGTATGCAGCAGACTGAGGAGGGTTCAATAAGATGGAGATGAGCCCAGCAAAGAGACAGAGACCAGGAGCAGTCCAGGAAGTCGGGGGAGCGGAGGTGGCCTGAGAGTTCAGACCCAGCTTCCAGCTCCACAGCATCAGTGAGACCTCAACCCAAACCTGAATTAGCATGGCGATATCTTTGCTTCTTCCCTTACTAATACAAATTCCTCTCCCTCGAAGCCCACCCGCATTTACTGTGGCCGCCATAAGAGCCGAAGGGCCGAACCCTGTGTTGCAGTCGATGGTGGGTGGAGCGTAAATGCTCCTGTGCTGGATGCGTATGTTAATGTACCAGCGCCGTCGACGTTTAACTCCTTCCCATGTGGGCACGACGCAGGGGCGCATGGCGGGCAGGTAGCTCACGCTGCTTGCCCGTCCCATCTCATAATTGCCGCAGGTTGTTGCCCGCTTCCGGGGTTCAAATTAGATTATTATTATTTTTTATTATAATAATTTATCACACAGCCACTCAAATTTCATCAATCTAACCATATAATTAAAATTTTCACCAATCTAACCATATAATTAAAAAAAAAAAAAAACCCTTAGATTAAATCCAATTAACCATATAATCTTTAAAAAATATAATTTATTTCTTTAAAGTAAATTGATTCAAATACCTACAAAACCTTGACACTTATTCACCATATACAAGCAACCCAAATTATGGCACTGGTTTTATATTCTACATAAAATAGTGCACAAATCTCCATCATAATTTCAAAGTTGTCAAAATTTGGGTAACTTTTAATAGACGGACTTCCTTAAGAGTAAAGCTTTTCTTACGAACTTGGGTTCATGAACAAATATTAAAATCCCACATTCACCAGAGTGAAAAATCTTCCGCGTTTGCAGAGCTATATAATGACCTTACTGAGTTTAACTGAGAGCACATTCCCAGTCTTGTATGATTAACTCTCTGTATCTTCATAATTTTAGCTATCTCGGGATAAGGTACTGGTTATCATAAGAAATTCTTGTTAGCTATGTGAAGAAATTCTTCTTGGGATAAGGTACTGGTTAGCTTATGAAATTCTTCTTTTTGCGATAAGGTACTGGTTAGCTTACGAAATTCTTCAACGTTAGAAGGATGATTCTCCCTACTTTTACTATTCTTTTCGGGTTTTCTGGTAATGCTTATCCAAGAAATGTTTTAAAGAGGCACGAGAATGTGTTTCTCTACTTTCGTAGGGTTTGAAGGTGATACTTATGATCTGAGGTAGGTTTGCTCAGGAATTTGAAGGGTTTAAACCATGATGTGAAAGAGTTTAATTGGAACGATCTGTGTTTTGCTTCGGAAGTTGAAGAAATTCTTTCTTTAAGTGACAATTCCAAATGATAACATGTTAGTTAGCTGAAGAGATTCTTCAACATTAGAGGCCAATATAGAATCATATTCTTATTCTTAATCGGCCTTTAATGTTAGGAGAATGTTTTCCTCTACCTAAGCATGCTATCTCAACGGAATTTTAAGGAGTTGTAAGGATGGCTGGCTCCGTGGAACCCTCTGCAATATCTGATACTCATGGAATTTTACTCTTTGCTTTGGAAGTTGAACAAATTGTTCATAAGGTTAAGTGCCAATTCCAATTGATAACATGTTAGTTAGCTGAAGAAATTCTTCAACATTAGAGGCCAATATAGAGTTATATTCTTATTCTTAATCGGCCTCGAATGTTAGGAGAATGTTTTCCTCTACCTAAGCATGCTATCTCAATGGAATGTTAGGAGAATGTTTTCCTCTACCTAAGCATGCTATCTCAATATGCTATCTCAATGGAATTTAAAGGAGTATCTGGATGCGTGGAGCCCTCTGCAATATTTGATACTGAAATAGAATTTTACGGAGTAGCTGGCTAATTGGAACTCTCTGCAATATTTGTGTCTTGAATTGAACGTCATATTTGTAAACGTCTTGAGATTCCATGTAGATTTATAGTTGAAATTCCCTTTATAAAAGTATTTGAGATTCCTTGTAGATCTACAAACGAAATGGCCTGGCCTTTTTAGAACATTTGCATTTTTAATCTAGTAGCTGGCTGTATAGATACATAAATATCTTAATCGGCCTCAAAAATAGGGATAATGTTATTTTACAGAGTAGATAGCTGTATAGATCTATAAATATCCTAATCTAATAGCTGACTGTATATATCTGTAAATATCTTGATCGGCCTTCAACGTTAGGAGAATTGACTGTTTTTTCCTCTAGCTGAGTTGGACAATGTTTTCTTAACTTTTTCCCCAACCTTAGCCCCCTTTTCCTTGATCTTAGTGAGTCAATGTTCTCCTCAACCTCAACCTGAGCAGGACTATGTTTTCGTCAACCAAAGTGCGTTATCTCAAATAGAGTTCTACAGAGTTGCTGGCCGTATAGGTTTGTTAATGTATTAATGTAATATATGCATGCTTATAGATTGGTGGGAAGTTCAGATTTGGCAGTGATAGGATTGTTTTGAATGTTTTCTAGGTCGACATTGCTGAGATTAACCGACTTATATGTTTGAATATTATTAATAAATTTAGATTAGGGTAGATAATTTATGAATAGGTTTGATCCTGAAACTGGAAGATGCATAATCGAGATAGTTTTGATTTGATCTTACCTGCTGCTATGTACATTTTGATGGTGTTCTGCTGCTTTTAACTCCTAGACAATAGTTGAGATAGAAAGTTAATATGTACATTTCGATGGTGTTCTGCTGCTTTTAACTCCTAGACAATAGTTGAGATAGAAAGTTTAGATGTTTTCAGGGATTTGATATTCAGATGTAAGAGGTTGACATAGTTTACTCCATGCTTTGAATGTATTCGGGTTGATCCTGCTTGATTCTTTGAATATATTAGGGTTTATTCTGGTTGATTAGTGTTGCTAGGGCTGTAGATGTAACTTTTGATGTTATTAATTTTATGTGTTAACGCAGTGTAAGTTGACAATATAGTAGCAATGCAGGGTTTAATCAAATGCCAATAAAATCTGGCGGTGATAATGCTAACCCTATATTTGAGAATAGTTGTTTTGATTTTATTCTGTGTTATCTCTATATTTAAGAATAGTTGTTTTGATTTTATGCTGTGTGTTATCTCTATGTTTGATAATAACTGTTTTGTTTTAATGCTAACCCTATATTTGAGAATAGTTGTTTTGATTTTATGCTGTGTGTTATCTCTATGTTTGATAATAACTGTTTTGTTTTTATCTCTATGTTTGATAATAGTTGTTTTGTTTTTATGTTCATTGCACACTTGTTTGACCTCTGTAGGCAATTCTCGCATTAAGAGTTAAAAGTTCATAATGGATTTGAGATTTGGAGTTGAGGTTGTGGTGGTTTTCTAGCTTCAATTGACGGGTGTTAATCTTGTTAATTGTGATAGAGTTGGTGTGATGGAGTGTTTGCACAATAAAGTTTGTTGTCTGAGTTGGTGTGATGGAGTGTTTGCACAATAAAGTTTGTTGTCTATGTTTGAAGATGTTTTGAATTTAATCTCGTTGTTGCACATTCTGATAGTGTTTTGCTGATTTTAACTTGTAGACAATATTTGAGATTCAGAAGTTAATAGGTTGTCCTATTCTATCTCAATGTTTGAAGATAGCTGATTCTATTTTATACTCGTTGTTGGACATTCTAGTGGTGTTCTCTTGTTGAGATTCACAGCTAAGAAGTCATCATGCATTTGAAATTTACAGTTAAGAGGTTGTGATTGTCTAGTATGCACGAATTCTGGTTGATTCTTCTAGATTTAAATGGTGGCTGATTCTATTATTAATTTTATTTGTGAAAATGTTAAAAAATAAAGTTTTGATGCAGTGTTTAATCTGAAGCCAATCAAATTTATTGCTGCTAATGTTATCTCTATGTGTGAAGATGGTTGTTTTGATTTTATGGTGTGTGCTATTGTTATTTATCTGTGTGAATATAGTTGTTTTGATTTTATGCTGTGTGTACACACATTCTTATGGTTTTCTATTGGATTCACTTCATAGACAATGGTTGAAATTCAGATGTAAGAGGTGGTCATGGTTTACTCTTTGCTTTGAATGAATTAGTGCTGGTTTTGCGAGATTCAGATGGATTCAGATGACAATTAATTAATGTTGCTTGTTGGGGTTGGAGATGCTACTTGTGATGTTATTAATATATTTTATGATAATGTTAATGCAGTATATACTGTAAAATAATCTTGACTCATCCAAAAGGCTATTTTAGCTCATGAGATTATTGAATTTGGCAATGTTAATGTTATCTTTATGTTTAACCATTGTGAAATATTTCTTGGTATGTTTGAAAACTTTTATTATACTTACACGTGGGGTTGTGGGTTTGGTGTCTCCATTTGAGTAGTTTTTACATTATTTGTACTTGGGTTTGTGTTTTTGTTATTTAGGTTAGACTTGGTTTGTGTCTGACATGTTAACTTGTGGGATTTGTCTTTTTATATTTTATTTCTAATTGGGATGCTTTAATACAATTGCTAAGATTTGAAGCTTATATGTTTGGCTTATGTTTGGCTTTGTAGCCAAAGAAATGTCAATTCAAATAAGTAGTACTTCCCATTCAAATAAGTAGTACCTCCCAGAGTTGCTGAACAAAAAATGTAAATTTAATTAAAAGTAGTCCCTCCACGAATCTCTAGAAACACCAGCCTTTTGCTTTGATAAGGTGGTCTGTTAGTAGCAATATCAAGTTATATTGCTACTTAACACGTTAACTTGGTTAATTGAGCCAAACCCGTTAACTGTTTTTATTTGAACTCTAAAACTTTATAATTAAACCAAAGCATGATATTAGAGTTAGACTCAAAATTAAACTGAAATATATGACTTTTGAATGGCAACATTATTTTTGAGGTTATAGAAATTGTTATATGAAACATAGAACTCTATAATTAAACTCAAAGGTGGGTATTTGGGTTTGGGCTAAATTAAAAAAAAAAAATCAAAATTTATAATTTGATTTAAACATTTCAAGTTAAAAATGTAAGAAGTTAAAATATTTAGTAATTTATGATTTTATTTTATTTTATTTGGGGTAGCTTGAGTTATTGGAAATGTGAACATGATGGTCGTCAATTGAGTTGCCTTGCCTTAAAAGAATCAGCCACCATTTAAATGATCAGCGGGAAATTTTGCCTCCCATGAGTTTAGACGTGGCAAGTGGGAAATTCTACCTCCCATGAGCGCATAAGTGCAAGGTCCACCCTAGAAAACTGTGGAAGTATTCCACCACAATAAAAAAAATTGGAGAATATGTGGAATAGTATGGAAAGTTCGACATCTTGCTTAGTTGCATTCAAACACTTGTATTTTATTCCATAAATGACAAATGAGTAGATATAACTAGAAGGGTTTTTTTTTGGAAGTGGTGGCCTCTCCTTCAAAATATGGACTTTGCTCCCTGTGCCACAATGTAGCGAGAGAAAATATTCATGAGCATTTTGACCCTTCTGGGTTTGGCCCTTTGGGATTGATTGAATATGACCCTTTGCTCCATTATGTATTGTGTAGGGGCTTTGTTCCTAGGTTATGTTTTGTGTATAGCCCTCTAGGGTTCCTTTGTTGGGGGATTGATTTTTGGAGCTTTTTGCTTGATTTTGTTTAGGTCATTTGGATATCTCATGAATGCTTATCGACAGTGATGAAATCTATTTTTATTTTTAGTAATAAAATTACAAGATATTTTCATAGGAATATATACCAATATTGAAAAAGGTCAGTGTCTTTAACATTGTTGAGCATAGTGTAACATTGTTGAACATTGTGTCTATTGACTACTTTCGCTGGGGTCTAAGTATGAGATTTTCGACCGACCTTTGTGCAACTCAACATTGTTGAGTGTTTTGAATTATTGTCTCTGCTGCCCCAATGACTGGTCAAGAAATCAATATAGACTATATCACTGATGTCAAAGGGTTGATCAATGTAACCATCGCCACAAAGCAATATGTCAGCGAGAGTCTGGTTCAAAACAAAAGTTCGAACAAAGCACCAACTAACATTGACTTGCCATTGTCGGAAGATCTGGGTTGACCACTTTTGGCAAATCAAAGCAAGCCAGACTAGACAAGAAGAACAAGAGGCCCAAATCTAAGCTAATCAGGTTGGTTGAAACGGTGGAAAGACTCTTACTGGGGGTTGCTCAATATGCTCCATACAATCTTGATTTTTCCAATGATGGTCCAGACCACCTAATGGGTCAGGATTCATGGGTTCTTAAAGCAAAATGGCCTGATGCAATTGCTCCAAGATGAAAATTATGTCCATTAATATACGGGGATTGGGATCATCCTTAAAACTGAGATAACTACGTTCCATTATTAGTTTGAATCATCCATCGATTGTTCTTATACAAGAAACGATGTTTGACAAAGCCCACGCCATTGAAATATTATAAAAAATCTTTCCTACTTGGGAGGTATGTGCAATGAGTGTTTAGGTCATTGAGGGGGGTGGTATAGCGGATATGTGGGATTCAAGATGTTTCTCGTTTAAGGCATATAAAACATTCACTAGAATTATATTAATTGGATACAAACGAGGTTTAAGGAAAAGGCTAAGTGAACTGAACATCTATGCTCCATATACAAATAGGAGACACTTTTGGGATCGGCTTGTGGGAATTTGGACATTGGATTTACACTTGATGTTATGACTTTGTCCGTGTTCTAACATTATTTGCATTTTTACATTTTATATGTCAAAAAATTAAAAAGATTAAAAGGAAAGAAATAATATATATATATATATATATATAATATATAATATATATATATATTATCATAATATATATATATATATATATATATAGGAAAGGTATAAAAAATGAAATTAAAAAAAAAAATGAAAATATTGAGAAAAAATGGAAATGAAACCTTAGAAAAGTTAATTTTAGCAATGCACATTTATATGTCGCTATCAGATCCAGAAATATTAAATTTGTTGCTAAATTAAAACTTAGGATAATTGATTTTATGTTTTTATCGCATTTTATAAAGTTAAGATACTACAAAATAATCTTGTCGCATGTAATTAAAGTCCGTGCTGGAAGCAATGGCTCTGATTCACTTCGCTGCGGTTTTTGTGCAAATTGTCAAAGCATATGTGGTGAATGCTAAAGGATTTTGGGGGGTCAACTCTCAATACCATAAACCACTGACACCCCCCTTAAAAAACCACTTCTGCTCTTGCTAATGATTACATCCTTTGCCAACCATCTCTCGCCAAAGTGTCATTCACTTTGCCACATAATTGTTACCTCTGACCACTGGACTCTTGCCACCTGTCTTGCCACGTCATCATCCTTCCATGTCACTTATCTGTTAGCGTTTGAAATCCCTCTCGAGATCTTATGAACGTTACAACATTTATTCTTGCCATATATTTGTTTTTGTTAATTAAGCCCCGCTTCAAAGATGTTTGATTGGCCGTTATGCACCCGATTCCCCTAATTATATAAAACCCTATAATGCCAATTATTCAGTTCCTTTGCTAGCTATTTGTTTCTACAGAACGAAGAACTCTCTGTTGCCAACTGTCAGTGTTGAAAATCAATTCTCTCAACGTATAGTTGACAATTTTCGCAGGTAACCCTATGTTTAAGAGTTTCTTTTGTCAGAGTTTTCCATCCAAATCTTCTTAGCATTTTCCTTTTGTACTTGATTCTCTATCATATAAAATGTCGAACCATAAGAGAAAAGGAAAGGCCACAAAGAACAATCCACTTATTCCCCTAGTCCCAGATTTCGACAAGGCCCCTTTAGTAGACACCCAACATAAAATTGCAGAAACCATTTTAGAATTTGACCTTTATGAGCTACACAATTGGGCCAAGCAAAAATATATGGACAAGAGTGACGAATTAAACATATGGGAATCCTTTCTCCCACAGTGCGTCTTCCCCTAGACTTATTTCTTCCCGGAGTTCTTTGTTTGGTGTCACTTTAGGTATTTACCTAGGCAAAGGGTTGTCATTTCCCAAAATAACGAAGTTATCTTTTCTATTTCTCCTAAAAGTGTTTGCCAGGCCCTATAAATTAAATATGAACCTTGCTATCACCCTTTTTCTGTTGAAATCTTAATGTAATTGTATAACAAACTCACTTTCCCTTAGAGAGCCCAGATATTTGAAAATTTCCTTCTTGAGAATGTTGAGCTACCTAAGACTAGTCCCCCATATCCATCTTCTATATTTCTTGAGATGTCCAAGTAGGTCATTTCCATGGTAACTCAATTGCTTGGATGCTATACTTATCAATGGGTAGATGAGATAGTATTAGGATTTTTGTTCATTTTTGCAGTTGGTAAACAACCTTTTCGACTTTTCAACTACAGTGAATTTTTAACCAATGAAATCCATGAGTAGTGGGTTAATTACAAAGCAAAAGGTGTTTTCAAATACCAGCGAGTCCTAGTTTATTTTATGTTATATTATCAAGTAGATAAATTCAAATTCCCTTTACAGAAAAGTGATAGAGAAGGTAATGCTTCGTTAGTCATTTACTTAACTTCTCTGGTTAGAAATAACTCAAAGGAGTATTCCTATACTGATTTTGTTGACAAATTCTTGTATGCTCCACTATGTTTGTTAAGCAATGATGTAATCCCAAGGATCTCTCTTGAGATAAGAATTTTTTACACTTATTAGAGTAGGCCAAAGTGGGAGACTGGTATTTATACCAGAAGTACACCGAAATCAGAGTTTATGGATCAGAATTGCCTCCATATAGATTGCGAATTTTTGTACCTATTAGGATTTTTGCATTGGAGTATATCAGACATGGATGAAGTGCACTTTGTTTCCTATAATAAGAAGGTGCAATTTAAACTCAAATCGCACATAGGACCATACATTATCAATACTAGAGCTACTGGAAAAGAAATACATGCAATCTTGAGCCAAATGAAGTTCAAGCTCAATTTCTCCGGGTCATTTGATCCTCACGGTATTATTTCTAAACTTAGACTGGAGCAAAAAAATCACCTCTTATGCACACACACACCGAGACCTGAGATTGAGCAATATTCCATTTAGGAAGAATGGATAGAAGGTACTTTACAGGAAGACGAAGAACGACTGGTTACTCAGTGATCCATGTAGACAACTATCTCTAAAGAGGAGCAGAAAAGAGAAAGATAATCAATGTATCCTACAGACTCTGACAATCTAGATGCAGAGTTCATTGTTTTAAAGGAAGAAGGACCTTAAGGCTACTCAAAAATAAGATTCTCCAATTAATCCTCCGTTTAGATCTCAAATAATAACTATTCAGGATGAAGTACAGAGGAAGGAAACACATAGCAACTAGCCACAATGATCTTATCAATGACACCTATTACTCCTCCTACTCAAGTAGAATAAACTGTACAATCAATTACTGCTGAAGCAAATGTCCAAACTCCAGTGTCCACTAGTTCACAGGGTTCTACTCAGCAGAGTATCTTTTCCAGATACAGAGAAATAAAGTTGAAGGATGAAACTCTGAAGGCTTCTACTTACTTTGAGTTTTGGAAGCAAACAACCATGCCCCAACATAGACTACTTTCTGCATTTGATGTAGAGAAATGATAGTTCCGGATGATTTTCATGGAACCTCTCATACTAGACCCCAGGAGTGTTGAAGACTATAAAGCCTCCATATTTTCCATGGACACTAAGAAAATACATGAAATAGATCATATCAATCTACATAAGCAGGCAGGGGAGCTCACTTTTCATCACTCACCAACTCAGCCATGATTGTTTCTAAGTTACAGTCATCTTTAAATAATATGAACTCTCGATTAAAGATTGAAAAATGTCTTCATTTGCAAAGGATAATAGAATCAAATCTCTGGAGGATTTGGTCATAAAGTTATGACATGATTCTAAAGATGTTAAAGTAGCAGAAGAGCTAATGAAAAATAAGGAAGCAAATATCCAAGCATTGAGGAAGCACTTGAAGCTGCCCTCCACAGATCATCCTCAAGCTAAAGATGTTGCAAATATAGAGCTGGAAAAAGATAAAAAAATATTATAGTAGTGGAGTAGAATGCAAAGATACAGAAGATGGAGCAGGCTATGGAAACACTGTTGAAAGAAAAACAACAGTGGGAAGTAGCAGGAGTATCGACATCGAGTGCATGTACAGAAGCAAAAACTTCAGCGAGGACTATAGTTTCAAAGCCCATAAAAGAGCTTGCTAGAGCTCTAGATGAATTATCAATTGTTCAGACAGAAAAGGATAAATTGTCAACAAAATTGGCTACAGAAAAGGATAAATTGTCAACAAAATTGGCTAAGACGGGGAGAATAAACTCAAAACTGACAATGCATATTCGTGAGAATTGCAAACAAATTATAGACTTATGCAATAGGTGCAGAAATATGAAGATAATCTTGTATAATCCAAATGTTAGCTAAGGCTAAAAATAGTTATTTGGCAGAATATAAATGCCAATATAACAAATATGTGGCCTTCCATACAAATTATTTTTTAACATGAGGAACTTGTACATAGAGTTAAGGCAACCATAGAAAACACAAAGGTGGATTTGGAACACAGGTCGGAGGAAGCATAAAACATCATCAAGCTACTAAATTCCAAAATTAAGGAGGATATTGAAAACCTTAATATTCTAGACAGAACAACAATAATCATCGAGGTCAAGAGGGTCTTGAAAAAAAAGAATTTGATGATACTTAGAAAACAAATGCAAGGATCTTGAATTGCAGACCAAGAGATTCTTTAGGAAATTCATTGTGTTGCAGGAAAAGGGCTTGCCTACACTCAAAAATTCTAATGGAAAATTGACCCCATTAGAAAATTAACAAGAATGGTTGTGTAACATAGGTACTTATGCTTCCAATTTGCAAAAGCCAAAGTTGTTATCAGTGGTGAAGCCTTCATACAGGGAATACAAATTGATTTGAATATCCAACACGAATTCTACCACCTTTTTGTAAATAAACCTACTTTTGACACTTACACTGAAGTGGATGAAAGATTCAACAATATGATTGGATTTTCTATCCCAAGTGAAGAAAGGTGGGACCGACTACAAGAATTGGTCGAATGAAGTGTAAATGCAGTTCAGGATTTTTAATATGAAAGAAACAACATTTCTAGCAAAGCAACAACAATCATCACCATATTCGTACATAGCCTCAACAATGCAACATTTTCCAACAGAGTTTCCTTTTTCTCCTCTATATTTAGAATATCTATGTTTGTTAAAACAAATATTATTTTGTCAATGTATTTTAGTTTGGAATCCAATCTTAGATGTAATATTTTCTTTAAGTACTTAGAAATAAGACTTAGAAATGGTTGAACCATTGTGATAGGTTTTTGAGAAAACTTGTATCCTTCAAGGTTATTTCTGAAATAATAAAAGAATTATGGATTCATTTCAAAACAAATTGTGTTCTTGTAAGTTTTCTTTGTTATTATTTTCACTCCGTTTTCTGCATATGTTTTGAAGTTCATGGGAGTTCTGGGTAAGATAATATTGAGTTTCAATATGTATGAAATCCCCCATGAAGTTATAATCTATTACAGAGATTGGTTAATCATATAGTTTGTTTGATTTAACTCCTCTACATCAATAAATTGTCATCTTCCCTTAAGTTTTTTAACATATATTGTTTGGTTGTAAAAGAATTTTACTTGCATCCACTGTATATGATGGTTAGATAATTTGTTTGATGTTTAACAAATAATTTAGTTTCTAAAATTTCAACCTCACACATCTAAATCAAAGCTAAATTAATGTTTAGAGGTGAAAAATCAACCTTTTATTTAATCACAAGTAATTAAGAATTGCACCTATTTAAGCAGTTTAGAGCTTTGGTAATCCAAAAAACTTTAAAAACCAACAAAACATTTTAGATGCTCTCGGATAATTCCTAACCTAGAATTATCTATAGAGGTACAACATCATATTGGCGTTGTTGTAGGGGAAAGAAATTTGAATTATTTTCCCTCAGACAACGATTAAAGCTTACCTTTTAATGATGAATAAAGGTTGGTAGGTTAAAATCATTCACTCGACAATTCCACAAAAATTAAACCGGCTTCATGTAGACACCTAGGTCTCTCTCAGATCCACAACTTTATTCTCCATTATCAGATCCTGAGAGACTGACAAGAATTGCTTCTGCAAGACAAAGACTAGAAGCTTGTACTTTTGCTTGTGTAATTCATCCATTTGAAATTGTTTCTGAAATTGATCCTTTTAGACCTATTCCAATTCCTCTTGAACTATCAGATTTACCACCAAAAGTGTTAGAACTACTATTTAAAGGAATTGATTTGCAGTCAACTCTCCTTATTTATCACTTAGAACCTTATCAAAATCCTGAACCTCTTTTAGAATCTCCTAAATAAAAAAAAGAATTAGGTCTGGAATTACCAGAATAAAACCTAGTGACTTTATTTCATCAGTAATTCACACTTATCCATCTACTTTTGTTAGCTTTGAGGACAACTTTTTTGTTTATACAAATCCTTTGTTTGATAATGAAGGAAAGTTTGGTCCTGAAGAACAAAAATTAGTCATACAAACAACAAGAAAAATAAAAACTTCCACAAATTCTTCTAGCCTATCTTCACCCCTTACAACTCCCAAAAGCTCAACCTCATCCCCTTCATCATCTTCATCTTCTCAAAGCTCATCCTCATCTTCATCATTCAGGATTGTTATGCGGCCTTAGTTCTTCCCAATCATCTAAATAATTTCCGAGATGGATATCTGAAGCACTTACCTAGATTCAATGGTGAAATTGGTTTGTCTGCTGAAGACCATCTGTCTACTTTCTTAGACTTTGTTGATAACATGAATATAGAGCATGAATATGTCTACATGAGATTGTTTGTTCAATCTCTTGAAGGAAACTTTAGGATTTGGTTTTGACAACTACGAGATAATTCTATCCCTTCTTGGAATGAATTAGTTACTATTTTTAAAAACCAATGGGTTGTTAAAAAAGATCCAGTTTACTATGTGATTGAATTTGATGACCTAAAAAGAAACCTTGGTGAACTTGTGGCTGACTTTATGAAACGATTTAACAAAATTTACAATAAAATGCCACCAAACTGTAAACCACTAGTAACTGCTGCCAAAGTCAAGTTCTCTAAAGGATTTGATGATGATTTTGTAGTTATGCTCAGAGAAAGAACTTTTGTAACCCTAGTAGACATGTAGACCAATCTATTGAGGTTGAGGCAAATCGATCAACCTCAGCCAAACTCAAAGCAAAGGTTGAAAAAGCTAAAAGGAAAATGAAAGCTAGGGAAGAAGGGGGTTCTTCTTCTAAAAGAAACACTGAGGATAACAAAATTGATGAAATTACTTCCTTAGAAATATTTCAAATAGGATTTCAAAGATTTAAACACAACCTAGAGTAGTTCAACAAACATCAAACAAACCTCAAGCTCAGTACAAAAGACCTTTCTAACCCAGATTTACAAAGACCCAACCCTGATCAATAAATTCAACAACCGTTGATGATTGATGATCAAGAACCCGAAGAAGTTGGACCATTAGTTACTAATGACATAAATTATTTCGATGATCAATCACAGAAGAATGCTATAATTCCAGTTTCCCATGATCAAGCTTTAATTCAAAAGAAACTTCACATGTTTCTAAATATCAAGCATTTTCAGAGTTTTTAATAGCTTAATTAAATACAAGGTATGATTTGAGGCCTAAACCACGCCTTGGTAGGTCAACCAAGAATGTTACAATCAATGAGGCTCCAATTTTTTTTATTGAAACTCAAACAACTATAATTAAGCCATTAACTCAACCTAATGAACATAATGCTTTTGAAAAAACCGTTCCAACAATTTTCAATGTAGAAAAAGAGTTAGAGAGAGTCAAAATCTCTATTCCACTGTATGAACTCTCTAAAAACTCAAGATACAAAAACGAAGTATCAAAGTGGATCCAATCTTCGAGTATAGATGTTGAGGGTGATGTGATCAATTTACATGATGAAAAACCATCAGTGGTTTTTAGTCCTAGTTTTGATATGATTGATGAGAACGTTCCTCCCTTTTATGTCACTCTCAAAGTTCATGATTTTCTTCTATACAACTGTATGTTAGACTTATGAGCCTCTCATAACTTGATGCCCAAAGTCATCATGGATCAATTTCAATTACAAATTACTAGACCTTACCATGATTGGTACACCTTTGAGTCCAAGAAAGTTCCTTGTCTCAGATTGATAAAAGACCTAGTTGTAACTTTAGCACAAATCCCTGTGAAAAGTGTAGTACTAGACATTGTAGTCACATATATCCCTCCCAAATTTGGAATGTTGTTATCAAGATCATGCTGTACCAAATGAGGGGGAAATCTGCAAATGGATGTCTTATGCTACAATTCTTGTATCTGGGGGTGAACATCTTAGGTTATACAGAGAGGTAAGATTCATTAACACTATTTCAAGCACTGATTAAGAAATTAATCATATGATTTATGCTATTGATAAGGATTTTGGATGCTTCACATTGTCATCTAATGATCTCCAAAATTCTCAGATTAACATTGAAAAGATTGTGAACGAACCTAAATGTATAAAAATTGATGTGTAGAAGTTATACATCGATGAGGCTTTTTCTAAAGATGGGGTTGGAGCAAGAATTGTGTTAATCTATCTAAATAAAGAAAACATAACGCAATATTTTAAGTTATACTTTGATGTTACGAATACCGTAGCAGAATATGAAGCCCTGCTTCTAGGCCTTGAGTTAGCTAAAAGTCTAAAAGTTCAAAATTTAAGTGTTTTTAGTGACTCGAAATTAATCGCAAAACAAGTAAGGAATCTATGCCAAGCAAAACATCCTAGGCTTAGATCTTACCAAAATGAGGTATGGGATTCTATAGAAAACTATTTCCAAGCTTTTAACATCACAACAATCCCAAGAGATGAGAACATTTATGCAATGCCTTTAGTAATTTCTGAAAGCTTCTTTAAAACTCCTAATCCAATGCAACTCCAATATCAAATTCAGGTAGATTATAGGCCTTCAATCCCTGATAATCTTAAACACTGGAAAGTGTTTGAAGATGGTGAACAATTGAAGAGTTGCCTGCAGGCAGTTGATGATTTCTCAACCTTGCAAATTGAGGAAGAACAAAATATTGATCAAAATCAACTCATGAAAATGAATCCTCACAATCGAATAACAAGATAGTTGATCATAATATCCTCCAATTTCCAAACCATTTCATTCCCTAGGGTCTAATCCCTCTTGAAAGGATTTTTTATCATAATGATGTTTTGAAAACTTCGTTATTAAACACATCACAAGAGGATGTAGAAGACTATAACATTGGAACTGATGAAAAAAACGAAAATGTGAAAATTTCAGTGTCCTTACCTAAGGATATAAAATAGAAGTATATCAATCTCTTAAAGCATTATAAGATGTATTTGCATGGTCCTATGATGAGCTCAAAACTTATGATACAAATCTTATTGAGCATAAAATCCCTTTAAAACCAAAAGCCAAACCATTCCAACAGAAATTAAGAAGAATTAATCCAATTTTACTTCCAACCATAGAGAGAACTAAAGAAGTTGTTGGATGCCAATATTATTGTTCATCTTATACATTCTGAGTGGATTGTAAATTTAGTTCCTGTAAGAAAAATGAATGGTGAAATTAGACTGTGTGTGGATTTTAGGAATCTAAACAAATCATCCTTAAAAGACAATTATCCATTGCCTAAAATGGATCAATTACTGCAAAGAGATTTAGGTTCTAATAGAATTTCTATGCTAGATGATTTATCTAGATAGAACCAAATTTTGGTAGCTCCAAAAGACAGAGAGAAAACAACATTCACCACTCCCTCGGGTACATTCATGTATGCTAGGATGCCATTTGGTTTAACTAATGCAGGAGCAACATTTCAAAGAGCAATGTATTTAACTTTTGTTGGCAAAATCAATAAGTTTATTGTTATTTATCTGGATTATCTAACTATGTTTTCAAACTTCGATGAAAAACACTTAAAGCACTTGAGAAAGGTTTTTGATAGGTGGAGAAAATTTATAATCTCGCTTAACCCAAAGAAATCTTCGTTTGCCATAAAATAAAAAAATTTACTAGGCTACATCATCTCAAAAGGAGGAGTGGTAATTGATCCAAAGCGAGTCTTAGCTATTGAGGTAATTGTTCTCCCGAGAACAAAAGGAAATTCAAGCTTTTTTAGGAAAGATTAATTTTCTAAGGAGATTTATATCAAACTATGCTGAAATTGTTAAAGATACTATTGATATGTTAAATAAAGATCTTGATTTTAAATGGAAAGTGCAGGCTAGATATGCATTTACACAAATTAAAAAGGCTATTTATGAAACCTCGATACTAGCCAACTCTGATTACACAAAACCTTTCAACATTTTTTCTTTTGCCTCTAATACCACTTTAGCTATTGTTTGAACAACCAATTTCCCTATTTAGTAAAGATATGAGATATGGAGAGTTAAAATATGATATTATTGAAAAACAGACCTATGCCCTTGTACAAGCTCTAAAAGCTTTCAGAACTTTTGTCCTTCAATCCCCTATTACTGCCTATGTCCCGAACAATGTTGTCAAAACTGTTTTGACCCAACTTGATACAGATGGTAGGAGAGGAAGATGGATAACTAAAATTCTTGAATTTGATCTAGACATCAAATCCACTAAGTTGTTAAAAGGATAGAGCTTAGCCAAGCTCTTGGTTGAAGCTAACTGTAAAGTTCTGGGAGTAAACACTATCATGCAGGTATAAGGAGAGAAGAATCCACAAGAATCATCTTTAGGTTCAGGAGAGAAGAATCCACAAGAACCTTCTTCTTCTATAGATTCAATTCCTCTTCCACTTCACATTGAGGAAAAATTTTTGTTATCTGAATGGTATGCTGATATTGTAAAATTTCTTCATGATTTTTAATATCCTCCTGGTTTCACAAAAAATCAATGCAAAACTCTTAAATTCAAGGCTATGAAGTATTGTATTATCAATGTTAACTTGTATTGGAAAGATCCTTTAAATATCTTACTTCTATGCTTGACTGAGAGAGAAACATAAGGTGTTATAAATCAATTTCATGAAGGAATATGTGGGGGTCATTATCCTTGGTGAGCAACAACACATAATATTTTGAGAGCAGGTTTCTTTTGGCCAAAGTTGTTTTCACAAGTTGGAGCAAAGGTGAGAAGTTGCATTCCATGTCAGATTTTTGCTGGTAAACAAAGATTAACAATCCCTCGTGTTCTAGTTTTTATTCAGGCACCTTTCTTACAATGGGGACTAGATTTCATTGGAGAGATACATCCAACATCTAGCAATTGACACAGATGGATCTTAACTGCCACAAATTATTTTACAAAGTGGGTAGAAGCTATCTTGGTAAAAAATTCTACAGATATTGTTGTCATTAAATTTATCGAGGAAAATATATTATCTATATTTGGGTGTCCTCAGCAGATAGTCACATATGATGCACAAGCATTTAGTAGTGTTAAATGATAGAATTTTACCAAAAATATTAGATCCTATTGCATCATTCTACTCCATACTACCCTTAAGGAAATGGATTGGCAGATTCATCCAATAAGAGTTTATTAAAGGTGATAAAAAAATGTACTTTCAGATCATAAGAGAAATTCAGAAAGTCATCTTAAGTATGCAGTTTGGGCCAACACAATTTCACCCAAAAGATCAACAGGTGAATCCCCTTTTCAACTTGTCTATGGCATTGAGGCTATTCTGCCTACACAGTTAGCTTTCCCTGGCATGAAATTTTTACAAGAGACAAATGAAGAACCTGATGATTTTTCTAGAAGAATTAATCAAATTATAGAATTGAATGAAGATAGAGATTAAGTTCAGTAAAACTTCGTCAGTACCAAAACAAGATGAAAACTTTGTTTGATAGGAAATCTAGAGAGAGATTTTAGAGAAGGAGATTTAGTTTTGAAATGGGATGATCGAAGTGAAGAAAAGGGCAAACATGTTAAATTTGATAATCTTTGGCTGGGGCCATTCAACATTTCAAAGGTTAAAGGACACAATACTTTCATTCTGCGAAATCTGGAAGGAGCATACTCTACATTGCTTGTCAATGGACAATATCTCAAGCACTATGTTTAGTACTAAAAGCTGTTAAAACCATAATTCATTATACATTTCCAGTTTTATTTACATTTTCATGGAAAGTGTGATTTTCACAACAAAGACTCCATAGCTCGAGGAGAAGGCACATGGATCTGCATGTTCTCTACATCTCACAGGGAAAAATAGTCCCCAGATGGAGCCGATGTTGTAACATCATTCGACATTTTTACATTTATATGTCAAAAAATGAAAAAAGAAAAAAGAAAAAAAGAAAAAAAGAAAAAAGAAAAAAGAAATAAATATATATATATATGAAAAGGGATAAAACATGAAATTGAAAAAAAATTAAAATATTTAGAGAAATTAAAAAGAAAAGGAAATGAAATCCCTAGAAAAATGATTTTAGCGATGCACATTTAAATTCCGCTATCAGAGTCAGAAATATTAAATTTGTTTCTAAGTTAAACTTAGGATAATCAATTTTCATGTTTTTATCACATTTTATAAAGTTAATATACGGCAAAATAATCTTGTCACATGCAAATAAACTCTGCGCTAGAAGCAATGACTCTGATTCACTCGGCAGAGATCAATGGTAGATGAACCTTTTGCACCCCCCACCCCTCGTGCTCCCGACAGTTAACATGAGGGTGGGGTGGGGGCGTGGGGGGAGGGGGGGAAGATGGGTGGCCCAAAAAGCGGTCTCTGCCCATACTGCTAAAGCATACATGGTGAACGTTGAAGGATTTAGAGGTTTCACCTCCCAATACCATAAATAACTGACACCCCACCCCCGAAAAACCACTTCCGCTCCCACCGTTACCTCCTACCACTCGACTCTTGCCACCTGCCCTACCACATCATCATCCTTCCATGTCACCTATCCATTAGCATTCGAAATCTCCCATGAGATCTTATGAACGTTACAACATTTATTCCTTCCATATACTCGTTTTTGTTAATTAATCCCCCGCTCCAAAGACGTTTGATTGGTTGTTATGCACATGATTCACCTGATTATATAAAACCCTGTAATGCCAATTATTTAGTTCCTTTGCTAGCTATTTGATTCTACAAAACGAAGAACTCTCTGCTGCCAACTGTTAGCTTTCAAAAGAAATTCTCCCAATGTACAATTGACACCTTTTGTGGGTAACCTCGTGTTTAAAAGTTTCTTCTATTTAAGCTTTCTTCTATCAAAATTTTCCGTCTAAATCTTCTTAGCATTTTCCTTATGCACTTGATTCTCTTTCATATAAGATGTCGAACTGTAAGGGAAAATGAAAGGCCACAGAAAACAATCCACTTATTCCCGTAGTCTCGGATTTCGACAAAACCTCTTTAGTAGACACCCAACATAAAATCGCAGAAACCATTTTAGAATTTGACCTTTATGAGATACACAATTTTCCCAAGCAAAAATATCTAGACAAGAGTGATGAATTAAACATATGGGAATCCTTTCTCCCATAGTTCGTCTTCCCCCAGACTCATTTCTTCCCAAAATTCTCTGTCTAGTTTCACTTTAGGTATTTACCTAGTCAAAGGGCCATCATTTTCCAAAGTAATGAAGTTATCTTTTCTGTTTCTCATGAAAGCATTTGCCAGGCCCTATACATTAAATATGGACATTCTCATCACCCTTTTTCTGTTGAAATCTTAATGGGATTATATAACAAACTCACTTTCCCTTAGAGAGCCCAGATATTTGAAATTTTCCTTCCTGAGAATGCTGAGTTGCCTAGGACTAGTCCCCCATATCTAGCTTCTATCTTTCCTTAGATGTCGAAGCAGGTCATTTCCATGGTAACTTGATTGATTGGATACTATAATGATTAGTGGGTAGATGAGATAATATTAGGATTTTTGTCCACTTTTGCAGTTGGTAAACAATCCTCTTTGCTTTTAAACTACAATCATTTTTTAGCCAATGAAATCCATGAGAAGTTGGTTAATTACAAAGCAGAAGGTGTTTTCAAATACCAGTCAGTCCTAGTTTATCTTGTGCTATATTAACAAGCAGATAAATTCAAATTCTCTTTACATAAAACTGATAGTGAAGGTAATCCTTGGCCAACCATTCACTGGACTTCTGTAGTTAGAAATAACTCAAAGGACTATTCCTATACCAATTTTGTTGACAAATTCTTGTATATTTCACTATGTTTGTTAGGAAATGATGTAATCCCAAGGATCTCTCCTAAGATTAAGAAATTTTTACACTTATTAGAGCAAGCCAAAGTGGGAGATTGGTATTTATACTATAACTACACCAAAATAATAGTTTATGGATCAAAATTGCCTCCATACAGATTGCAAATTTTTGTACCTATTATGATTTTTGCATTGGAGCACGTTAAACATGGATGAAGTGCACTTTGTTTCCTACAGTAAGAAGGCATGATTTAAACTTAAATCACACATAGGACCATACATTATCAATACCTGAGCTGTTACAAAAGAAATAGATGCAATATTGAGCCAAATGAAGTTCAAGCTCAACTTCTCATGGTCATGTGATCCTCAGGGCATTATTTCTAAACTTAGGTTGGAGCAGAAAAACACCTCTTATGCACACACACCGAGACCTGAGATATAGCAATATGCCAATCATGAAGAATGGATAGAAGGTACTTTACAGGTAGCCGAAGAATAACTGGTTACTCAGTCATCCATGAAGACACCTATTTCTAAAGAGAAGGAGCAAAAAAGAGAAACAAAACCAATGTCTCCTACAAACTCTGACAATTCAGATGCAGAGTTCATTGTTTTTAAAAGGAAGAAGAAAGACCCTAAGGCTACTAGAAAATTAGATTCTCCAATTAATCCTCTGTCTAGATCTCAAATAATAACTATTCAAGATGAAACTGCAGATGAAGGAAACACACAACAACCAACCATTATGATCTTATCAGGGACACCTATTAATTCTTCTACTCAAGTAGAAGAAATAGTACAATCAACTACTGTTGAAGCAAATGTTCAATCTCCAGTATCCACCAGTTCACAAGTTTCTACTCAGCAGTGTATCTTTTCAGATACAGAGAAATAAATTTTAAGAATGAAGCTCTGAAGGCTTCTACTTAGTCTGAGTTTTGGAAGCAAACAACCACGACCCAACATAAACTACTTTCTGCATTTGATGCAGTGAAAGGACAGTTCTAGATGGATTTCATTGAAAGCCTCCATATTTTTTATTGCCACTACGAAAATACATGAAATAGATCAGATTGATCTACATACGCAGACAGGGGAGCTCCTCTTTTCATCACTCACCATATCAACCATGACTGTTTATAAGTTAAAGTCATCTTTAAATAATACGAACTTGCTAGAAAATTATATATTACAGAGCAATGGAACACATAAAATATATTGCAGAAATATAAACACAAAACCCATAAAACAAGAGAGACACAAATATATGTGGTTCACCTAATTTGGGCTACATCCACGGAGAAACAACCAGTCATTTATTTTATATTATCCAAAAAAATGAAGAGATACAACCTACAACATATCCGTTGTAATTCCTTCTTCGCTTTCACACAATCTCCTCTCTCTTTCTCACTCAGAATACAAATCTACATAGCAGCAATACAATTCCCTCATATATAGCGACATGATCCTAAATATGTTAAAGCAATGGAAGAGATAATAAAAAATAGGGAAGCAAATATGCAAGAATTGAGGAAGCAATTGAAGCTGCCCTCCACGAAGCATCCTCAAGCTAAAGAGGTTGCAATATAGAGATGGAAAAAGATAAACTTACTATAGTAGTGGAGCAGAATGCACAGATACAAAAGATGGAGCAGGCTATGGAAATAATGTTGAAAGAAAACAACAATGAGAAGCAACAGGAGCATTTACATCGGGCACAGGTACAGAGGTAGAAACTTTAGCGAGGACTACAGTTTCAGAGCCCATAGAAGAGCTTACTAGAGCTCTAGATGAATTATCAATTATTCAGTCAAAAAAGGATAAAATGTCAGTAAAATTGGCTAAGACGGAAGAGAATAAACTCAAAACTGACAATGCATATTTGTCAGAATTGTAGAAAAATTATAGACTCATGCAACAGGTGCAAAAATATGAAGATCAATCTTTTTAATACAAATGAATTTTTTTTGTATTCTTGGCATGACTACATCTTCATCATGTCCAATATATCACCCCAATCGTGACGGGGAATTGAACCAGTGTGTTATGAAAACAGTTCACAAAGAGATAGAAAAGATAGATCAACAACTTAGAAATCAGCCTCTTTGAGGGGGCAACCTCCTTTACATTATACAAATTAACAATTCTTGGATGATACAAATGACAAGACCTCCTTTCTATATATAGGAGTTTAAGGGGTCATAATATAATCAGAGCCGACATAACAATAATAATGTAAGGGCACGATAATAACAATAGTGGCCTTCTATGGGGCACAATAATAACAATATGGGGACTACATTGGGCACAACAATATAATAAGGGGGTTGTATTAATAACAATAAGGGGTTAAACTAGTAGTATAGGGACCTAACATGTCCCTCTCCTTCAAAAAGTATTGTCCTTAACGCTTAATTAGTTCTGGATGATTTTGTATAAACTTTTCATCCTCCCATGTGGAATTTTCAGCGAGTAAGTTCTTCCACTTGATGAGATACTATGAAATTGATCTATTTCATAGCTGTCAATTTCTCGGTTTTGTGACTGCTTTAGGTTTCAATATGATTTTTCCTTCCTCGTCAAGTTCCGAAAATATTTTTTGAACTGGGATCTTCTGCAACTTTTGAATGAGTGGCCACACTTCTTCATCATTCTTCCATTCATACCTTGCTTCATTTATCCAATCTGGTTGGATAATAGAAATAGCACAAAACAATGCTTCCACATCCTCATCCTTTCTTGAGAGTGCACCTGCAACAACTTTTGCTTCCATTTTTTATAAGATGATTCAAAGTCTAACCCAAATATTTGTGACCACATTTTTTTAATATTCTTTTTGGAAGATATCTTTGGTTCTAAAATTATTTAAGACTATATGATCATTTTCACCTTGAAGTGTCCTTCCATTAGGTAAGGCGCATTTCTTAAGTGCATGCATATTGCCCACATTTCTCTCATAAATAACTTGCTTGAGGGATTTATATTGTATCAATGGTAGTTCGTAAAAATACCCAATTGCCACATCAAAAACTTCTTTCACTATGATGTTGATCCCACTGTTGTTTCATTCTATTTGGCACCAAAGTGCATTTATGCCAGTTAAAAGTGGAGAACTTGTGGTGATGCTGATGTGATCTTTCACTTTTGAACCTTTTCCTTCTTGATATGCCCTTATATCTTGAGAGTTTTAGGAGTGGTAATTTCTTACAATGCATTACAAGATATGGTCGGATTCATTTCTTGATGCTCGATGTGATATTTTACTTCTTGAACATTTTTCTTCTTGATATGTCCTTCTATCTTGAGAGTTTGAGGAGTGGTAATTATTGCCAATGATTTACAAGATATGGTCATATTCATTTCTTCTTTCTCTAGGGTTGGTTCCTGGTGTATATCCTCTTCTTTTGACATTTCTCAATCCTTTTCTTCCTCCTCTTCACAATCCGTGTAAAATAATTTATTCTCAGCATACTTATTACCTTTACTGTATTTGCTATCACAATTGTAACAAAGCCCTTTTTCTCTTTTTTCTTCCAATTGTTGTCGTGTAAACCTTGTAGGTTGTGGAAGGCTAGGAGAAAAAACAATTCCATATTTATAGTTGTGAGTGGTAGGATTCCTTGTTTCCATATTTCTGCTTTCAATTTTTCTTGCCAACCTGAATGCCTTCTCCAATGAATCAAGTTCCCAAAAAGGAACCTCATGTTGAATGTTATCCTTTAAATTCCCTATGAAGACATCAATCCTTTGCTTCTTTGATATATCATTTACCCTTATATTCAATTTTTGGAAGTCCTCAATGTGCTCTGCCATTGAACCCCTTTGTTTGAGATTTATCAATTGGCTAAAGAAGGTGTTTCTCTTTGTATCCTCATAATGTGCTATCATTTCCTCCGTGAAAATTGACCACATGACAAGTGGTTTACAAGAACAAAGCCCTTCATACCATAAAAATTGATTCGGTTCTAGATATAAAGATGCAATACGTACCTTTTGTAACAGTTGCACTTCATGTACATCAAAATATTTCTACATATGTAGTATCCATGTTACGAGATCCTTACCATCAAACTTCCTCATATCTATATTTGGAATATGATGGATCTTCAATCCAATGTTAGATTCTATGAAATCATTATCAACATTACTTTTGTTCTCATCATGAGTTTCCTCTACTACCTTTTCACCATTAGGAGGCCTTTCTTGTATCAACTTTTTCCCACCTTCCTTCAATCCTTCCATGTATTTATTCAAATATTCTATGTATTTCTTCCAATATGCTTTCACACCATCCATACCAGCTTTCATGGAATAGATAAAACTATTTATCTTAGCTTCAACTGCATTCTTCAAATCATCCATCCAATTTTGGTTACTAGGTGTTTCTATTTTCTTGATTCGAGTCATTCTTTTTCTTGCTTTTAGGATCTCGATCTTCAATCTGTTGTATCTCTGAAAGTTCAGATCTCCAAGTTCTAGAATTGCGACCTCCAGTATCCCTCTGTATCCTCTTTCCATAGCCAACAGGCTGATCGAAATTGGATTCTCCAAGAAAGATTTATGCACAATCTCCCAAGATAACCTAATTATATACATTTTCAGAAGAGAGAACTTGTACATGGTGCCATGTATCATTGTTTCAACCTTCGGACCTGAAACTAATATATAGAAAACTCCAGGCTGTCCTCTTTTTGTAACTTCTTATGAAATTTCAATCTAATACTCAGAGAGAAAGTTATGACGATTTTCCCAAGGTCACCTGTTTGGGATGTAATTTAGGGGCCTGCAGAAACCATAAATTCCTTGGACGTATCTCTGAAAATATAGTGAGAAAAAATCTGAAATTCAGGCCCGAGCTTCACAAAGATTTCAGTTCAAATGGGTTTTAATTTCAGAATCTAAAACGTTGTAGAAAACAAATTATAATGAAAATTACAAGATGACCTATTTAAGATGGATTTTTTGGAGCTTTCAAAAACCCTAACTTCCTAGAATCCAAAGCTCTGATACCAAATGTTATGAAACCAGCTCACAAAGAGATAGAAAAGATAGATCAACGAATTAGAAATCAGTCTCTTCGAGGGGGCAACCTCCTTCACATTACAAAAATGAACAATTCTTGGATGATACAAATGACAAGACCTCCTTTCTATATATAGGAGTCTAAGGGGTCATAATATAATCGAAGCCGACATAACAATAATAATTTAAGGGTACAATAATAACAATAGTGGGCTTCTATGGGGCACAATAATAACAATATGGGGACTACATGGGCACAACAATATAATGAGCGGGTTGTACTAATAACAATAAAGGGTTAAACTAGTAGTATAGGGACCTAACACGGTGACTTCACGTCAAGGAGTGTCTTAGCAAAGCACCCGATTACTGTCTATCCAAGACCTCGTGAACTTTATAATCCAAATGTTAGCTGAGGCTGAAAAAAATATTTGGTAGAATATAAATGCCAATATAATAGATATGTGGCCTTCCATATAAATTATTTTTGAACAGGAGGAACTTGTACATAGAGTTAAGGTAGCCATAAAAAACACAAAGGTGGATTTGGAACACAGGCCGGAGGAAGCACAAAAGATCATCAAGCTACTAAATGCCAAAGCTAAGGAGGAACTTGAAGACCTCAATATTCCAGACAGAATAACAACAGTCATGGAGGTCAAGAGGGTCTCGAAAAAAAGAATCTGATGATATAATTAGAAAACAAATGCAAGGATCTTGAATTGCAGATCAAGAGATTCTACAGGAAATTCACTATGTTGGAGGAATAGGGCTTGCCTACACTCAGAAATTCTAATGGAAAACTGACCCCATTAGAAAACTATCAAGAACAATTATGTAACATAGGTACTAATCCCTCCAAATTTTCAAAATCCAAAGGTGTTATCAGTGGTGAAGCCTTCATACAAGGAATACAATTTGATTTGAATATCCAACACGAAGTCCACCACCTTTCTGTAAATAAACCTACTTTTGACACTTACATTGAGGTGGATGAAAGATTCAATAATATGATTGGATTTTCTATCCCAAGTGAAGAAAGGTGGGACCGACTACTAGAATTGGTCGAATGAAGTGTAAATGCAGTTAAGGATTTTTAGTATGAAAGGAACAACATTTCCAGAAAAGCAACAACAATAATCACCAAATTCCTACATAGCCTCAACAGTGCAACATTTTCCAGCCGTTTTTCCTATTTTTCCTCTATATTTAGAAATATTTGTGTTTGTTAAAATGTATATTATTTTGTAAATGTATTTTAGTTTGGAATCTGATCTGAGATGTAATATTTTCATAAGTACTTAAAAATAAGACTTATAAATGGTTGAACCATTGTGATAGACTTTTGAGAAGACTTGTATCCTTCAAGATTAGTTCTAAAATAATAAAAGGATTCTCAATTCATTTCAAAGCAGATTGTGTTCCTGTAAGTTTTCTTTGTTATTATTTTCACTTTGTTTTCTGCATATGTTTTGAAGTTTATGAGAGTTTTTGGTAAGAAAATATTGAGTTTCAATGTCTAAAATCCCCCATGAAGTTATAATCTATTACAGAGATTAGTTAATTAAACTGTTTGTTTGATTTAACTACTCTACATCAATAAGTTGTCATCTTCCCTTAAGTTTCTTAACATATATTGTTTGGATGTAAAAGTATTTTACTTGCATCCATTGTATATGATGGTTAGATAATTTGTTTGATGTTTAACAAATCATGTAGTTTCTAAAGTTTCAGCCTTGCACATCTAAATCAAAGCTAAATTCTTGTTTAGAGGTGAAGAATTAACCCCTCTATTTAATCATAATTAATTAAGAATTTCACCTATTCAAGCAGTTTAAAGCTTTGGTCATCCAAAAAATTTTAAAAACCAACAAAACATTTTAGATGCTCTGACATAATTCCTAACTATAATTATCTACGGAGGTACAACATCAGTGAACATCAAAGGTTTGGGGGAAGAATGGTAAATCAGATCCTCTTGAAGCTTACTTTAGAGATATGTTTGAAAATAAACTGCTTATGGACATTTCCCCTAGTCCTCTGGTTCTGACCTGGAAGAATGAACGATTGGATTCTGACGGTATTTCCAAAAGGTTAGATCACTTCATGGTTAAAACTTTTTTGGCCGACAGATTGCTCAGACTATAGTCATGGACCTTATATACCAAATCCTCTAATGATCAAGTAATTTTTTGGAGTGATGTGGTCTATCTGAATCACAACACCTGCCTTTAATTTGTCATTCTTGGAACAAGCCCATGAAGATCCAACATTTACACAAAATTGCTATGATCTCCTATAAATTGTGGACATCAAAATTGGTAGCTAAGTCTTGGATCTATCTACAGAAAAGGTTGCACAAGCAAGAGCTCATTAATATTGATAAGGATATTTCAATACTTAAAGACCCATCTGGTCAGGACTTCCACTCTATAGCCACAAATTGATCCATTATGCATCTATTGGCATAGAAGCAAAAGATACTCAAAATGTAGGAGTAAGAATTGAGACAAAAAAGCAGAGTTGCTTGGGTTGTCGAGGGCGATAAGAACACTGATTATTTTCATTGCATAGTTTCACAACGGAAACAGATAAATACAATTTGGCGCATCAAATATATATCTAACAACATATATTGAAAGGAAACTATCATTTCATTATCAAATATAACTCATACACTTCCATCCACAGTGTATTACATGGGTGCAACAATCATTCATTTGACCATCTAACACCATATATTGCAAGGAAAATATCATTGCATTATCAAATATAACTCAAACACTTCCATCCACAGTGTATTACATGGGTGCAACAATCATTAATTTGACCATTTTCCATCATGACAACTCTATGCATGTACATATCATGAATATTTTTACTAAATATTTAGGTTTTGGAATTTTTCTTCCTTAAACATACCTTATCCAAATATTGGAAACTCATATGCATTTAATCATAATTCATATCGTGAAAGGTACAACTTAACCTTGAAGGAATATTTAGAAATTCCTTAAAATTACTTGTTGTCATGGTATGACAAATCCTCGCCTACATAGGTGTGTTCATTATACCTTATGTTACCTGACTTGGTTGATACTCCTTGGAAGCTTACATGTTCCCTTTATAGCCTTCTAATGACTATCATTTTTTCCCTTGTCTTGTGCTCGAGGTTGTGAGGTAGTGCTATCATCATCATCTTCAACCATTCATTTTAGCTCTTTCATCCCTAAAAAACATCAACAAGATAGAGAGTTAAGGGTTTTCCCCCCTGATTCCATTGCATGGTCTAGAATCATGTAATATACATCAAATTACACATTAAAAAATAAAAACAAACTTATACTATTTTACATTCTTATTTGTCTCATTATGATGTTGGGATACATTCACACACTTCTCTTCTACATATGTATATAGATGTATAATATGCTGGTTTTTTTTTACTTCACAATTGCTACCTTATGATTGTTGTATTTTCACTTAATACAAATAGAATTGATCGTAACATCACATTTTTCCTTTGTTAATGTTAAGTTTAGGTATGTTATATGCTAGAGAAATTTATTTAAATTTTCACAATTAACAATCACATCAGCATTAAGATAAATTGCAGATAGAACATAAATATAAAACACAGAAGACAAGCCAAGGCAAGAGGACACAAGATATGGCGCGAGCCAGGGGCAAACCCCATGATGTGTGGGGAAACCCTTTGATCAAATCTTCTTTTATCTTCAAAGTTCAACAGAGAAAGAGAGAGAGAGTACATTTACAACAGAAGTCAACATTTTGACTTATCTAGATCTGAGCATAGATCATCTCCTATAATGATGAGATTAGTTGAAGACATTCTACTTCAATTGATACCTATCATCGTGCTGCATCTGGTTCTCTAGTTGCACCACTGCACCATGCTGCTCTAATCATGATTATCATCATGCTTCCCATGTCCATGATCTTATCCATCATAATGCTGCTCAAACTAATGTGCATCATCATCATGCTGCTGCCCCTACTAATGTATCATTGTATTGCCCATGCACATGATCTTATCATGTTGCTGCCCTTCATGTTTATGATCATATAATGCTACCTATGCATCATCATCATACTGTTCTATATGTCCATGATCTCATGTCCCTTTATGTTCATGATCTCATTCATCATGATGCTCACGATCTCATACATCATGCATCATGCTGCTCACACTGCCCATCTACATCATGCTTCTCTTACTGCCCATATATATTATCCATGACCTAGACTATGAGAGTATTAACCTAATACATACATAGGTCACAACTATGTCCTTATGACTACACCTAATACATTCTAGATGTTTACATCGTATATATTTGCCAGCATATATATGTCCATTTGCTGCTTATTAACCATAGTGAATGTTGCTGCCATGACAACGTTATATATCAGTCTCTACATATACATAACAGTGTATGAGTTTCTCTATATATAGTGCCTTCATTAGCAGAGTTAAGGGCTGCTTGGATAGTGTACTATGCCTCCGTTTATGACTAAGTTAAGGGCTATTCCTATTGACTGCATATAACAACGTACTTCATAAACAACATATTACTGTTTCATTAACTGGCATATACACAGCATATCTATTACTCCATGAACTGCATATGGGACAGCGTGTAAGGAGTCTCTATGCCTTGCGTATATGTGGGAGGGCTCCTTCCAGCTACGGTTTTACCATGAACACCGTATAACTATACATTGCATATATGACTGTGTTCCATCCATGCCATCGTATGAATATTGCTAGAGCTATCCACGTATAAGCCAGGGGATGATTGCATTCCATCCATGTTGTGTTCCTTCGCTTACATCATATGAATTTCTGTGTACATTGTTAGGGCTGCGTATAATCAACATGTACAGCCTGATCCCATAACTGTATGAAACCAGCGTATAGCATCCACAACATATCCAATGTGAACAACGTATATTATGAGTAGCTTATATCTTATAAGGTCTCCAAGACTGCGTTGGATTAGGGCATCATTAATCTAGGCCAGCATACTCTTTTTGTGACTCTCCTTCCAAAAACCCAAGACGTGGAGAGGAGATCACATCAAGAATGAGTGTGCCAATTGACATCAAAACTCTTCTATTTATAGTAAAGGCAGATGATTGAATAGACATGACGTTTGGGCTTCTAGAGCCTACATAAGAGCTAGTCGACTTGATAATAATTATATAAACAAAATAAATTCATATCTCCATAAATAATTATCGGAATCAGATGATCTTTGGATCAATCCTACACCTCTCGACGAGAGGGATCCAATAAAAATATCATCTGACATAAATAAGCCAACCCACATGGAGTTTGGCCCTAGTTTCCAATTTAACACTCCCTCTCAACTAGGGAGAACTCCATCCGGTGATTCATATGTCTGACTGTACTATCTCAGCCACTAGTGCCTTGCAGCTCTGCCTAGCTCTGCTCAGCTATGTTGGCTCTGCTCTGCTCTGCTGAACTATGAAGAAGAATAATTGATCGAGAATGAGTCATATCATTCTCCACTAACCCGAAGTCAGTCTCAGAGTGCGTACCACTGGTCCCAGACCAGTCTCAACTGACCCGAAGTCAGTCTCAGAGTGCGTACCACTGGTCCCAGACCAGTCTCAACTGACCCGAAGTTAGCTTCATAGTAAGTACGACTCCTACCACTTGTCCCAGACCAGTATCGCAGTCTCAGAGAGTGTACCATTTTTCTCAGACCAGTCTCAACCAACTCGAAGTCAGCGTCATAGTGTGTGCCACTCTCATTGGTCCTAGACCAGTACTGCATTGACATGAAGTCAGTCTCAGAGTATGTACCACTGGTCCCAGACCAGTCTCAACCGACCCGAAGTCATTTTCATAGTAGGTACAACTCCTACCACTGGTCCCAGACCAGTATCGCAGGCTCAGAGAGTGTACTACTAGTCCCAAACCAATCTCAATCGACTCGAAGTCAGCGTCATAGTATGCACGAATCTCACTGGTCCCAGACCAGTACTGCACTGACATGAAGTCAGTCTTGGAGTATGTACCACTAGTCCTAGACCAGTCTCAACCGACCCGAAGTTAGTGTCATAGTAGGTAAACTCCTACCACTAGTCCCAGACTAGTATCGCAGGCTCAGAGAGTGTACTACTGGTCCCAGACTAGTCTCAACCTACCTGAAGTCAGCGTCATAGTATGTACGACTCTCACTGGTCCCAGACCAGTCCTACACTGACACGAAGTCAGTCTCGAAGTATGTACCTTTGATCCCAGACCAGTCTCAGCCGACCTGAAGTCAGCATCATAGTATGTACAACTCCTACCACTGGTCCCAGATCAATGGAGGTCATCCTAGCATAGGGAAGACGGTCGATACAATGATGCATCCATCGGTACTACTATGGTCCCTAACTTCATTTCCCTGCTCATTGATCAGATGAGAGGTACTTCCCATGAGTTCCATACTGCATGGATAGGATGCCTCGACAGGAGAACTTAATCAATCCTGTCCTCATAGAAGAACACATCAATCCTGCTACAATCGCCATGGAGAACACATCAATCCACGCCTCATAGGAGAACACATCAATCCTGCTACAATCGCCATGGAGAACACATCAATCCAGGCCTCACAGGAGAACACATCAATCCTGCTACAATCACCATGGAGAACACATCAATCCAGGCCTCACATGAGAACTAATCATCCTGCTACATAGGAGAGTGAATCATCTTGTTCCATAAGAAAGCGAATCATCTTGTCCCACAAGAGAGCGAATCATCTTGTTCCAGTGCGCACCACCAAGGGAGGGTGAGTCACCTTGTGGTCGTATGTTGCTCCAGTAGAACTGCAAGCCCCCCAAAGCTCCCAGAGCTCAATGTATGCAACATGCAAGACCCTTTTACAAAGGTCTCTCGATGACTCCAAGTTGTTCGAGAAAATCACAAATTTGATCTTTCCTCGGGGCTCTGTCCTGTACATCATCTTAGTGTGATGGAGCCTCCTTGATCATCAACTTACCATATCCCAGATAAGGCAATATTTGATGTCTATCTGCTGGAGAAATTGTCGAATATGGGATTCCTCAATAATCAAATCCCACCTCTGGTTGTCACAGAGAATCACAGTGTTATTCATCATGTGTACAAACAACTCACTGAAGAGCTTCAGCAACCAGACTGCCTCACAGAAGGCCATACTATCAGCAATGTATTCTACCTTGGTGGTGCTCAGAGTCACCGACTTCTGCTTCCTTCTCATGCAGGATAGCGAGGTAGATTCCAAAGAGAAACATCACTGAGAAGTGCTCTAGTGATCCTCCATACTGCCTGCCCACTCATCATTCGAATAATCATGCGGTTTCATATTTCAGGCAGTGTATCTCAATCCATGAGAGATTGTGCCCTGAAGATATCTTAGAATATTCTTGGCACCAATCCAATGAGGCTCAACCAAATATGAGCTCACCATGCTAACTGCAAAACATATGTCTGGAAAAAAGTTCACCAAGAACATCAACACGAATGAGTTTTAGAAACACAGAGGCATTTCCCAAATCAAGTTTGACATCACTACCATATAACCTTTGAAAGTTAAGATCCTCGAGGTAATCATAGGCTAGCAGTTTATCTTCCCATATTCAGAATCCAACTCCCTCTGTCTTCTACAAATGAGAGGGTCTGCACCTGTCAGACATAGGTGCAGGTATGAGAGGTTTATCATCCACAACCTTCGAGTAATGGTTTGGATCAGTTTCACTCCTAGTGAATCTAAGTTGCATTAGATAGCTATAAATCCTCTCATACTACGCCCGAGGTGTTTTTCTTCAAGCCATAGAGGGCTTTCTTCCACCTATATACATGAGATTCCCTGATCATGATTCTCAAACTCCTCGGGTTGTTCCAAGCTTGTGGACCTGCTACATGAGGGGAATGGTCCCCTTATAATATTTTCCTTCGGTACATTTCAGACATGTACCTTCATGCTCCTTTTTGAATTCAGGCATCCAAGTCCCCATCTGACTCACAGACCTCCGGTGCTGAGTCAATGGACATGGTCCCTGGTGGACTTCCTGCAACTTGATACAACCCTGAATTCAAAAACATCTTTGAAAGATCTATTTTCAAACACATACCTTTCCATTGATAAGTGCCATCCTGTAACCTTTGATTTCCATTTCTGAGATGGACATCAGGTTCTTCTTGTGATCAGGTACATCAAAGAGATTATGGGGTTCCTTGCTTTTGTGGAAGAGTCGACCATTTCCTTGATGACCTGCATTACCAGTCATTCCTTTGATCACTGAAGATGTCCCAGGAATGATTGTTATCTTCATCAAGAGATGTGTCTCTACCATTCGGACACTCCTTCGCATAACGGTTGAACTTATTTCAATAAGGCATCCGCCTTTCCTTCCACCCTTAGATCTGAACTTCCCAATGAAGTAATCTTTAGATGGGTCATCAGAAGCTTCCGCTATGCCATTCTGATAACATTCTCTGCTTTGACTTCACCCTAGGTGAATTATGAAGAATGCATTGATCCTTCTGTCTTGTCCCAACTGCCTTTGGTGATTGCTCTTTCACTCTTGCTTGGGCATTGCCTTCACCTCAGCTTTGATACCATGTTAAGTTTAGGTATGTTCTATGCTAGAGCAATTTATTTAAATTTTCACAATTAGCAATGACATCAGCATTAAGATAAACTGCAGATAGAACATAAATATAAAACGCATAAGACAAGCCAAGGCAAGAGGACACAAGATATGGCGCGAGCTAGGGACAAACCCCACGATGTGTGGGGAAACCCTTTGATCAAATCTTCTTTTATCTTCAAAGTTTAGCAGAGAAAGAGAGAGAGAGTACATTTACAACAAAAGTCAACACTTTGACTTATCTAGATTTGAGCATAGATCATCTCCTATAATGATGAGATCAGTTGAAGACATTCTACTTCAACTGATACCTATCATTGTGCTGCATCTGGTTCTCTAGTTGCACCATTGTACCATGCTGCTCTAATCATGATTATCATCATGCTGCCCATGTCCATGATCTTATCCATCATAATGCTGCTCAAACTAATGTGCATCATCATCATGCTGCCGCCCCTGCTAATGTGTCATTGTACTGCCCATGCACATGATCTTATCATGTTGTTGCCCTTCATGTTTATGATCTTATAATGCCACCTATGCATCAACATCATGTTGTTCTATATGTCCATGATCTCATGTTGCCCTTTATGTTCATGATCTCATTCATCATGATGCTCATGATCTCATACATCATGCTTCATGCTGCTCACACTGCACATCTACATCATGCTGCTCTTACTGCCCATATATATCATCCATGACCTAGACTATGAGAGTATTGACCTAATACATACATAGCTCACAGCTGCGTCCTTATGACTACACCTAATACATTCTAGATGTTTACAGCGTATATATTTTCCAGCATATATATGTCCATTTGTTGCGTATTAACCAGAGTGAATGTTGCTGCCATGACAGCGTTATATATCAGTCTCTGCATATACATAACAGTGTATGAGTTTCCATGACTATGCATATATAGTGCCTTCATTAACAGAGTTAAGGGCTGCTTGGATAGTGTACTATGCCTCCGTTTATGACTGAGTTAAGGGCTATTCCTATTGACTACAGATAATAGCATACTTCATAAACAATGTATTACTGTACACAACGTATCTATTGCTCCATGAACTACATATGGGACAGCGTGTAAGGAGTCTCTATGCCTTGCGTATATGTGGGAGGGCTCCTTCTAGCTACGGTTTTACCATGAACAACGTATAACTATACATTGCATATATGAATGCGTGGCAAGGTATGACAATGTATTATGATTGCGTTCCATCCATGCCATCGTATGAATATTGCTAGAGCTATCCACGTATAAGCCAGGGGATGATTGCATTCCATCCACGTTGTGTTCCTTCGCTTACATCATATGAATTTTTGTGTATATTGTTAGGGCTGCGTATAATCAACATGTACAGCGTGATCCTATAACTGTATGAAACCAGCGTATAGCATCCACAACATATCCAATGTGAACAACGTATATTATGAGCATTATGAGCAACTTATATCTTATAAGGTCTCCAAGACTGCGTTGGATTAGGGCATCATTAATCTAGTCCAGCGTACTCTTTTTGTGACTCTCCTTCCAAAAATCCAAGACGTGGAGAGGAGATCACATCAAGAATGAGTGTGCCAATTGACATCAAAACTCTTCTTTTTATAGTAAAGGAGGATGATTGAATAGACATGACGTTTGGGCTTCTAGAGCCTACATAAGAGCTCGCTGGCTTGATAATAATTATATAAACAAAATAAATTCATATCTCCATAAATACTTATCAGAATCGGATGATCTTTGGATCAATCCTACACCTCTCGATGAGAGGGATCCAATAGAAATATCAATTGTCATAAATAAGCCAACCCACATGGAGTTTGGCCCTTGTTGCCAATTTAACAGTTAATGACAATATGCATCTACCATATAAAAAGGGGTAAAACTTAAAAAGGATAAGGAGGCTTACTATCATCAAGCCATCCTACTAGGATATTATTTGACCCATGTATTAGGTTGTTAGGAATTCTTACAGGGTTATAATCATGTTGGCCATTTCTCACTATGAATAAAAGTGGTTTAAACACATTTGAAACCCACGACCCTATTTTTAATAACTATACACCTTGTTGATGCACTACCACATTAACCTTATGTTGGGAATAAATGTACCCCAACTATATTGTAGTGCACCATGAGATTTATGGTTATGTGGCTTGCTTACATTGTGACACCTCGTCTGACCCATGCAATGTGCTAGTAAGGGACAATAGAGATCAAAGTTAGAGATTTGATGGTGGGAAATTTCTTAGCAAATGGTTAGGGTTCTAACCCCTATCCCTTTGTATCCTACGCCATTTGCATTGTTGTGTTTAGTAGTTAGGCGCTCTGCAAGTTCGATGAGGTTTTCCTCCCCTTGGTTCTCATACTCTTTGACATTCTATATTATTTTCTCCTTAGATGTTGTAACTATCCTCCCTGAGGCAAACTAGTTTGTTTGGAGTATATGGTGTTTTGAAGTGGCTTAATCACTTAATTGTCTAATACAACTATCGGGGTGTTTACAGGGAATGCCCAACCCTGAAATTTCATGGATTTGTTTATTATAGGTTCTTTTCTTTGAATATTTCCTCAGTGGTTGAAAGAGTTTTTTACTCACAACGTTCAATTTTCTTTGAGCGGGTCAGGGGAACTTGAAAGGGGCTTTGAACTTCCACTGAGTGATTTAGGGTCTTTTCCCATTTCTGATAATGGACTTTTCGACTCTTTTATTGCCAAATTTTTCTAAAAAAAAATATTTTGATTCCTGATTTGAGGGTTAACACATTTGTGAGGGTTTTCCCCCAGGTATTTCGTTGCAATTCCTAGCTATCACCTTATTTTATTTATGTTTTACTCGGTTTACTTCAAGTTTTTTTGCGATTGGGTCTTACTTTACTTTCAATTTCCCCCCTTTGCTTACACAAACTTGGGTTGATCGCCTATGGCACTCCCAACTGTATTTCTGGATACTAGTTTCAACAACAATGGTTTGCATTACCTTATAGGTAACTGTCAGTGTTAGGGGTAATCCCTTCATATTTTTCTCTAAAAAATAATCAACATTATTAGGGTCAAACCTCTCTAACTATCATTCTACTATGATGATATTTTTTTATTTTAATTGGGCCACCAAACCCTTCCTCAGTTGCTACATGATTTTGGCTTTGTTCCTATAGGTTTTTAAGGAGAACTGCCCTCGAGTTATCCTGAGCCATAGGTAACACCACTATTCTCTTTGTCTTTTTAAAATTTATACTTGGTTCTTATCTTTAAACATGGTTAACTACTCGAAACCACCTCCTTGCTGTAATATTAACAATTTTTTTCTTCTTGTAGGGGCTAGGAGTCTCAATGTTCAACCAAATTCTCATGAGGTAATATATGGGAAGAAATCCCTTAATTAATTTTAAGGTTTGTGATTAAATCGAGTTTAGTTTGCTAGCATAGGCTTCTTCCATTATTATGTTTTAGGTTAGTCTTTACTACTATCTCAGGATTAACATGAAATTGTCCTATAATTATACATAGTTTGGGTTTGTTCCAGGTATCAAAATATCTATTGAACTTCTTTTTTTTTGCAGGGTGTATATGAAATGTTGATATTCATTGGCCTACTATGGTCGTAGCCATAGTTTGGCACAATTTACTTTTGTTTACATATTAGTTAAGAGACCGAGTCAGTAGACACTCAACTACATTAATGTATGCTACAAATTTTATGATGTGTCTATGCTATTCCATTAGGGCATATATGTTTACATGTACTGGTATTTTATATAGTGTTCTTCATATTCAATACATTAAGCCACATGTGTGTTTATTTACATATAGATGTTGTTCATGCAGCTTATTCGTAGCTATATAAAATAAACACTAGTATGGTATTGTTGAATTTTGGAAGTAAAATGGATTTAATTACCAATGGTTGAAGTAAATATACTCCTTTCAACTAGTCTTTGTATTTAGTTCCTTTATCCTAAGATATGAGACTTGCTTTGTTGTAGACCTTTTGCCATATAATGGAGTCTTTTTCATGTTAAGTTATTTCTTTATATTCATATAATCTTGTAGTGTTTCTCGTCATACGGGTAGGTTGGTTAAGATTATCATTATGGGATTCATGATTATTTAATAGTAAATATCTATTCTTTTCTTTGCATGGTTACTTAGAAATAAAATATCTGTTCAAAATATGAAGACAAAGCAACAACTCAAAGCAAATATTTAGATAGGAAAGTATAATGTTTTTAACACTACATGCCTAATAATTTATTCTTTTTTCCTGCACATTCAATCGTATTTTTCCATTTTCTTAGTTAGCACCTAAATTGAAATGTTGTCCTTAAACAAAGAAATCTAGTCACTTATCTGAATACCTGAAAATATAATAAGAGTAGACATATTCCTTCCAACCCAATGAACTGCCACTACAAAAATTCCCCCTAAGCCTCAGGCTTCCCTTTTGTTAGAAGTCATAATCAATACTTGATGTTCTTCTTCCATATACCTTAGCAACACCTTGCTAATTCAATATCTATGTATTTTTATTTTTTGCTTTCTTGATGTCCAATACCTTTTGTTACACAAAAATATCGTCACCATGACTATTTGCAGTCAGTATGGGTCTATCATCACTTATATTGTCCTCCTAAGCAAGTCTCAGACCTCATCTCTTCTTGTCAAGCTTTGAAAATAACAGAAAGACATTAAAAATCAATAAAGCTCTAGTTCTGCACTTTCTCTCACTTTTACCTGCGGGCCCGCACCCTTTGTTCATGTTACCTGCGTATCTGCACGCTCTGTCTGTAAAGGGGTGGGTGTGTACCCCTGTGAAAGTAAAAAAGGCACAAGTTTATTCTAAAAAACTCACTTTGGGTTAATTCTAGATGATTCTAGAAGGAATTTTGACGTGGATTGTTCGCTCCAAGATGGTTCATGCATCCCAAAAGAGAAGGAACTAATCCCTCGATAAGAGGAGCTATCCCTTTGAAGGAGGGCTTTATCCCTTTGAAGGAGGACCTAGTAACTTCCCTCCATTGCACTATAAATTAAGGCATTGGGCCAGTTGCTGGAGAGGTTAGAAGCTGAACATTTTGAGGGTAAATGATGATGGAATTGGGACTTCCTAGTTAAACTTGAGAGGAGAGATCACATACCTTTTGGTTTCATTGGGAAGTGAGTGAAACTTGTCAAAGTAGAGGAGACTTCTTGTCGGACCCTGGGAGGAGCTTGTAAAACATCAAGGCACAGGTTGTAAAGTTCTTCTTTCATTTGAATTAATACAATCAGATTCATTTTTCTCAACAAATTGTCTTATGTAGTTTGTTTCATAATCTCCTTGATCATTATGATGAATATGCTTTATGATATTAGCTTTTCAGGTGCTATTTAATTTGGTTTGCTTGTTTGTGTTTGCAGAATTACACTTCAAGGAAGCTCATTTGGAGTGAGGGAGCGAGGCTTCCACAAACTTGTATTGGACCCAAGGTAGGCCTAAAACACTTGTTTGCCTTTGTTTTTAATTACATATTTAGAGAAAGATAGTTTTTGATTGGCTTGCTTATCACTAGATATCTGTAGATACTAGGAAGGTCGATCTTGTCCGCAACCTCGACTCATTCCACGTGACAAAATGGCGACTCCGCTGGGGATTTGATTGTTTTCCTTGTTTTCACTTTGACCTAAGAAACTTGCCTTTTTGTTTCTATTTTTGACTTGTTGTGTGTGGAATTGGGTGGTTTTAGTGGATCTAGGTTTGTTTTGTCTTTTCATAACTTTAGGAGAAGTCCGCACCCTGTGCTTGTATCACAGTGCGTACCTCTACGCATGTTTACTTTGCACACAGAGCGTGCATGCACCTGTGCAAACTTTGAGCCTGCAGACCCTGCTAAATTTTTGAAAAACTTGATTTTTCCTCTTTTAATTAGTTTTATCTTGGTTTAGGTATTTTTATCCTCTGCCCAGACCCGCTTGTGACTTTTCAAAAGCTTTCCTTGGTCTAATTTCATTGGTGTTAGGGTTTTAGGTGAAATTCCTAGAAGTTTTGGTTGCCGGTCTTGATTTTCATTTTGGTTGTGTAGTAGCTCAGAGCTTAGAAGCATAAAAGCCTCAGATCACCCTGGTTTTTATTGTCTTCTTGTGAGTCTGACCATTTGTGAAATCAACCTTTGTTGAGGAATCCATCTTGTGTTTTCTCTTTCCAAAATTTCGAAAAGCTTATGTTAAAAGTTTGGATTTCATTTTTACAAAAAAGAACAAAGATAATTTGTTTTTGACTGATTTGTGATTCTGGACAAATTAGTCCTTGGTTTGCTTAGCGCCAAGTAAAACATCCTTGAAAAGACAAAATATTTTGTAAGCTTTTACTTCAAATAGTTTTTTATAGTTTGTAGATCTTAAGATTTGCTTTGTTCATAGTTTTCTCAAAATTTTCTTTAGTTTTCCTAAGATTTGCTTTAATAATAGTAACTTTAAGTGTTTTTATAAAAATACAAAAATCTCTTTTGAAAAAAGTTTGTTTTGGTAGCATTTGAGCATTTGAATGAAAAAGGAAATTCTTGTGCAAATAACTAGTTGTCTCTTTTTGAGTGCATTGGAACGAAAACTCTTCTTTAAATTTGTTTGTTAAAGAAATATTTGTGTTTACACGTATTTGCATTCTCAAACTCTTTCCTAGCTAGAATTTCATTGAAGAGAAAAGATTGTTTAATCATCTTAAGTGCATCTTTTTAGTAATTTCAAGTCGAGTCTTCACACCACGAGTTTCATCTCCGCACCTCTTGACTTAATCAAAAACCAATAAAAATAACGCTTAAAGTAAAACTAATTTAGAAATATTTTTATTTCTAGGGCTCTATTACACCAACATAGCTTAGGCTAGTGTCTTGGAGTAGGGAGTACTTAACTCTCCAAGATAGTAAAACAAACAAGTAGTTTTATCTTGCGGTAGGAGAGAAATCCAATTGTTGCATCTATGCTATGGGAAATCTCCTCTTAAAGGAGAAGCACGAGATCGTGTCCGA